>CAUJNA010003756.1:232500-413287 GCA_963377175.1 Effrenium voratum | reverse complement strand
TTTTTTTCCTACTTGTTCTTCGGCCCCCGCTGGGCCTGCCAGGCTTCCACCTCGTCCAGCCGGGCCTGGAAGCCCTTGCACACCCCCCACAGCACGCTGGTGAGGTGAGAGTAGTCGAGAGTAACCATCTCGGTGCCGTCGCTCCACCGGGCGGTGCCCGTCAGGTTCTTCCACTTCGCTCCTGCGAAGTCGTTGGAGGCGAAGCCCAGCCTCAGGTCCCCGTTCATGTCCGGGCGCTTGTACTGCTTGGCCTCCACGGAGTCGAAGAGCTGCTGGAGCTCCGCCACGTCGGCCTCCGCCAACTCCGTCTTCACCCGGCTGTCCGACAAATTCGTGAAGCTCGTGTTGCAGACCACGTTGCCCGTGTTGCCCGCGATCACGAGGCAGCCGGGTTCCTCTGGTTCGTGGTCAGGGACAGCTGCGTGGAGAGGCTCTTCGTCTGCACCAGCGCCTCGTCGTTGATCATGATGAGCTCGCACTGGTGCGCCCCGCCGTCCCGCTCCAAGAAGACCCTGGCGCTCTGGTTGCCCAGCAGCCGCAGCTCCGGGCCGCTGTCGGGGGCCGCGCTGTTGTTGGACACTTGCAGCTTGCTCCAGCCCGCCCAGTTCTTCGTCAGGAAGAGATCGTCCGAGAAGTCGGAAGTGTTGGTCACGGTGAGCGTGTTGGAGGCGAAGAGCTGCGGCGCGGAGACCGTGCCCGAGCTCGTCACGTCGCCGCAGACCACGCTGCCCGTCGACACTCCGCCGCTCGTGGCCGTGAAGGTGCAGTCCAGGCTCTCGCAGTCCAGCGGGCCCGTGGATGCCGCACCGGTGATCGTCAGCGTGCCGCCCGTGAGCGCGCCGGTGGCTGCGAAGCTCGCCGCGGTTGCTGCGCCCGAGGCCGTCAATGTCCCCGTGGACACGTCGCCCACCGTGGTGAAGTTCCCGGCGTTGGCCGTGTTGTTGATGCTGAGTGTGCTGCCCGTGATTCCCGTGGCGGAGCTCAGCAGGCCCACGCTGGCCGCGCCAGTGATGCTTAGCGAGCTGCCTGACACGGCCCCTGTGGACGACAGCGTTGCTCCGGCGACGGTGCCGGTGGCTGTGAGCGCAGCGCAGGAGACTGCGCCCGAGGCGTCCACGCCCGTGGTGAACACGTCGGTGCAGTTCACGTTGCCCTGCGCGGTGAGCCCGTCCAGCGTGGCAGAGCCCGTGAGGGCCAGCGAGTTTGCCAGCAGGTCCGTCACTGAGACAGACTCTCCCTCGAAGGCAGTGGCCCTGATCTGCATGCTGTACAGGTCCAGCGTGCCCGCCGACTGCTGCGCCAGCCCGGGGATAGAGCCGCCGAAGGCTCCGAAGTGCAGCTTCGCAACTCCGCCCGGCGGCACCGAGAAGTCCAGGCGCGCCGTGCTCCACACGCCCTGCGCGGGCGTGCCGAGGAAGGTGCCGGTGACGCCCACGTAGTCGTTGTCGGCCGCGCTGACGTACATCACCAAGTTGGAGGCCGTGCCCAGCCGGTACCGGCAGCCGAAGGAGTAGCGTCTCCCCGGCGTCAGCGTGTAGGTGCGGACGATGTTCGGGTCATGGCGTAGCCCTCCAGCTGGAAGCCTCCCACCGCGAAGCTGGCCGAGGCCACGGAGCTCTGGCTGTTGGAGCGCACCAGGAAATTTCCTAGCGTGGTGAGCGTGGGTTCCAGCAGCACCTCGCCCAGGGTGGCCAGCGTGACGTCGTCGGCTCCTCCGTCGAGGAACTCGTGCTTCAGCAGCAGCGCCGAGGCCGCCGTGTCCTCCTCCTCCGCCGTGTTGCCGGTCTCCAGGGTTGCGTCCAGGATCTGGAGGCCGTAAACGTCCACCGTTCCAGCCGTCTGGTTGGGCAGGCCCGGCGCCTGGAAGTGCGCCCCGAAGCGCAGCTTCGCCACTCCGTTTGGCGGCACGGTGAAGTACATCTTGGCCGTGCTCCAGGCGCCCTGGTCGCCCACGAAGCTGCCGTACAATGGGTCGTAGACGTTGTCTGCCTCTGACACGTACACCACGAAGTTGGAGGCCGTGCCGAGCCGGTAGCGGCAGGCGAAGAGGAGCTCTCTGCCGGGCGTCAAGTTGTAGGTGCGCACAATGTTCCACGGGTTCGCCGCCAGGGTCAGGGTGTAGCCGTCCACGCTTACTCCCGCGGTGTGCGTGGCCAAGACCACGCTGCAGCCGCTGCTGGGGCGAACCGTCCAGTTTGACAGCGAGACGTCCGTGGGGGCCAGGATCTGCTCTCCTATGGCGGCCACCACCTCGTCGGCCCCGCCGTCGTCCGGAAAGCGCACTGCTATCTGCAGCGCAGAGGCTGCCTCCGTGACTCCGAGCTTGCCCGCAAGGAGGCCGTCGACTTGTGCGATGGTGTAGTAGCTGAGCAGGGCGGCGGCGATGCTCGAGGCCGTCGCCGTGTCCTGGTCTGCGGCTGAGCGGTACGCCACCAGCGCTGCTGCGATCTGGCTGCTGGTGAACGTGTCCTGAGCTGGCCCGGTGCGGTAGGCCAGCGGCGCGCCCGCGATGGCCGCCTGCGTCTGCGTGTCCTGCGCGCTCGCCGTGCGGTAGTCTCCCAACAGCGCGTCCACTTGCGCCGAGGTGTAGTAGCCCAGCAGCGCCGCCGTGATGGCGCTGGTCGTCTCCGCGTCCTGCGCTGCCCCTGTGCGGTAGTCTCCCAACAGCGCGTCTACCTGCGCCGAGGTGTAGTAGGCCAGCAGGGCTGCTGTTATGGCGGCGTCAGTGCCCGCCGTGGAGTAGCAGTCTGCCGTGATGCTCAGCGTGTCGTCGCCGTTGGCCAGCGCAGCAGAGAGAGGAGCCACGAAGTGCAGGTTGCGAACGACGTTGCTTCCGCGAAGGAGCTCCCAAGTTGTGAAGCCCGCCCAGGCCGGCGCGTTAACAACTCCGCCTCCGGGAAGCTGCAGGGCGGCGAGCTCCGCAAGGATTGCGTCGAGGGCGCTCTGGAGCGTGGTCTCGCTGGCTGAGAGCGCGGCGTTCGTGGCGTACGAGGCCAGCAGCGCCGCGTCGGCCTTGCCCCCCTGGAGCGCCGTGATGCTGGCGTCCCGGCTAGCAAGCTGCGCTGCGACGAAGGCCTCGGCGGCGAGACCCAGCAGGGCATTTGCTATCTTGGTGTCTACCTCCAGCGGCGTGTCCAACCCGTCCACCGTGGAGAGCTGGGAGGCCAGCGCGCTGGCGTCCGCCTTGCCGGCGAGGGCGGCGTCCAGGGCTGCCGTGGTGACGGCGCCCAGGAGAGCGGTCGAGATCGTTGAGTCCACCTCGGAGGAAGTGTCCACGGCCGAGAGCAGGGCGTACGCGGTCAGGGCGCTGGCGTCCGCCTTGGAGGCCTGCAGCCGGTGGCGTCTCTGCTCGCGAGCTCGGAGGCCAGCGCCGCGGCGGTGACGGCCCCCAGGAGAGCGTTGGCCACCTTGGTGTCCACCTCCAGCGGCGTGATCCTCGCCGCTATGTCCAGGGAGTGTTGGTCCACCACCGTCTTGAGGCCGTAGTTGGCGGCCACCGTGGCCAGCGTGGCGTTGTTGGCCGAGGCGATGGAGCCGTTCATGGCCGCCGTGGTGCTGTAGTTGGACAGCTTCAGGTCCACGCTGTCCGGGGTGCTCTTCGTCGCCACCACGCCCTCCAGCACGTCGAAGGCCGACTGGTCTGCCTTGTTGGAGAGGCCCGTGGTCAGCGAGCTCTGCAGCGCGGCGATGCTGCTTCCGTGCGCGGCCACCTGCCCGTCCGTGGTGGCCAGGGCCGCCGCCGTGGCCAGGGGCGCAATCGCCGGCGCCAGCGCGCTGCTGTCCAGCTTTGAGGCCAGCTCCGCGGTGACTCTGTCGTCCAGGGACTGGATGGCGGCCGCGTTGTTGCCGGACGCCCGCCAGGTCCGTTACTTGAGCGTACGGCGTGAGAGCGAGGGCCAGCTGCCCTGCGGTGACGTGCGTGCCGTCAGTCACCTCTCCGTTGTCCAGGACCTCCGGCATGTTGCCGGTGACAGGTCCTTCAAACATGTTTTCTTAGGAGTAGGTCATTAACGCAGGGGTGTTGTACTGTCGCAGCGCGCCCTCACAGGCGTCGCCGCTTGGTGGTATGTTTGACATACCACCCCCTCTTCGGCACAAGTTTCCGCACGTGTCACAGTCCGTGGACCTTGAGAGCGAGGCCGGCTCCGCGGCTTCGGTCTTGGAGCGAGGCCGGCTCCGCGGCTTCGGTCTTGGAGCGAGGCCGGCTCCACGGCTTCGGTCTTGGAGCGAGGCCGGCTCCACGGCTTCGGTCTTGGAGCGAGGCCGGCTCCACGGCTTCGGTCTTGGAGCGAGGCCGGCTCCGCGGCTTCGGTCTTGGAGTGGCGTTCCGGCCGCTCGGAGAAGTTTCCTCGTGATTCGGAAGTGTGTTTGTTTTTGACACACATCACAGGCGTCACCGCTTGGTGTGTCAAACACACCAACCCCTCTTCGGCACAAGTTTCCGCACGTGTCACAGGGCCCGCACCAGGCCCGCACGTTGGCGTGGAATTTGTAACGGGGCATGTGTATGTTTTTTTCGTACACTTCGAAGACTTTTCAGCAGTTTCTCAAACAGTGAGAATCTGCAAATTCTCAGGCGAACGCCAGCGCAACACCCGACCTGCGAATTTGAAGGAGCTCACCGTTTGAGCTCCTTCAGCAAAGTTCACCAAGACCTCTCTCTGTAGAGAGGGCCCGCACCAGGGTTTTTTTTCGGATGTGACTCATTTGATTTGACCGATTTCGCCGGTCAAAAGCGAGACCTGCGCACGATGGAGCCAGTGGCCGGCAAAACCGGACACTGCTTCGTAGTTGGTGCGAGACATCAGCTGCGTGCCCTCCATGTCGGCGGGCTGGCGCGGCTCTGCCGGGCAGGTTCGCCGAAGGCAGTTGTCCCCCCACAGGACAACTGGAAAAAATTTTTCACGGTTGTCGTCTAAGCCGACGTCTAAGCCGACAACCTCGACATTTTTTTTGCTGGGAAGAATCTCGACCTTGGCGTGGGCTCGGCAGGAGGCTTCTATGCCGGGCAGGCGCGGCCGGGCTCCGATGCCGGGCAGGAGAGCAATCCTGTTGCCACAGCAGGATTGAAGGGACAATCCTGTGCCCACGCCAGGATTGAGTGGGGCAATCCTGCGCCCACGCCAGGATTGAGTGTGGCAATCCTGCGCCCACGACAGGATTGACGGCAGGCCCGCACCAGGGAGGCGCGGCCGGGAATTGGCAGTGGAGGATTTTGTCCTCCACTGTATCGAACTCTTCAATGACGACACGAACGTCTTGCGCACTCGGACTTGCCGCTGACCAACCCGTTGGGCGAGCCAGTTGGGCGAGCCAGTACTAAGGGGTTGGGCGAGCCAGTACTAAGGGGCCAACCTGCACCAGGGAATTTGAATTGAAAGATATTAACTTTCAATTTCCTGGTATACTTCCAGTACGACACGAACGTCTTGCGCACTCGCGGACTTGCCGCTGAACCCGTACTTGGGCGAGCCAGTTGGGCGAGCCAGTACTAAGGGGCCGGGCGAGCCAGTTGGGCGAGCCAGTACTAAGGGGCCGTTGGGCGAACCCGTACTTGGGCGAGCCGGTTGGGCGAGCCAGTACTAAGCCGTTGGGCGAGCCAGTTGGGCGAACCCGTACTTGGGCGAGCCGGTTGGGCGAGCCAGTACTAAGGGGTTGGGCGAGCCACTCAACCACAGTGGACGCCTGCTTGGCGCTCCTACGGTGCCAGCTCGGCACGTGCCCGCTCGGCACATCTAGTGCCTGCTCGGCACGGTGCCAGCTCGGCACATTTAGTTACTAGTGCCCGCTCGGCACTGCACCCCCTCCACGGTGCCAGCTCGGCACCGGGGTTCCTAGTGCCCGCTCGGCACTGGGGTGCCTGCTCGGCACATCTAGTTACTAGTGCCCGCTCGGCACTGCTACTTACTGGTGCCCGCTCGGCACCGCCCTGCCTCGGAGAAGTTCAGGATGTCCAGGATGAACCTACGTACGGCCTGACAGGAAAAAAAAACAGGGGAGGGGGCACGGGGTTGAGCCACATGACATGCAAAAAACCGTGCGAAAAAAAACGTGCAAAATCATGTCAAAATCATGCAAAAACCATGTCAAAACCATGTCAAAATCATGTCAAAATCATGCAAAAACCATGCAAAAAAACCATGTCATGTCATGCAAACATGCAAAAACCATGCAAACATGCAAAAACCATGCAAACATGCGGCGCGTACGCTGGCGTCTACGCAGGGCGCGGCAGGGAGGCTACGCAAGGCGCGGCAACCCGCTGAACATCCACTCTCCGCCGGGTCCATGCTATATGTGCTATATGTGCTATATCTCACAAGGCAAGCCACTGAACATCCACACTCCCCGAGTTCCTTGCTATATGTACTATATGTGCTATATGGCCCCTATATAGCATATATAGTACAGATTTCGCGCGTACAGAACATATAGCACATATAGTACATATAGCAAGGACGCGGGGGAGAGTGGGGGTTCAGCGGCTTGGCGTGTAAGATATAGCACATATAGCACGTATAGCAAGGACGCGGGGGAGAGTGGGCGTTCAGCGGCTTGGCGCGGCTTCAATGCCGGGCAGGCGCGGCCGGAGTGCCAAGAACATGTTCATCCGACATGTACTCCGACATGTTGAAATTAAGCGCGTATAGCGGCTTGGCGCGGCAGAAATGTGAACACGAGTGGCAATTGTGTTGGCACTTGTGTTGAAGAAATTAAGCGTATAGCAAGAAATCCTGGGGGAATTTCAATGCAGGGTTTCTGCAGGAAGACTTTTCAGCAGTTCTCAGGCGAACCTCTCTCTTTAGAGGGGGTTTTCCAAATGGCTTATATTGTACCTGAGAGGCTTCTAGCACTCGTCCGTCCAGCATTTGACCTCGTCCTGCGAAGGATTCGAAGTCTAAAACGCTGCGTGCAGGCGTGTGGCTGCAAAATAGAGACCCCTAGATATGCGCTGCAATTTGGCTCCAGGTTGCATTTCAAGCGATGTCAAGCTTTGCCAAAGGAAACCCCTTTTCCCTTTTTTTCGGGGACCCCTTTTTTTGGACCCCTTTTTTTCTTTTTTTTTTGTTTTTCCTTAGCCCTGCAAAGGTTGGCTCGCTTGAAATGCAACCTGGAGCCAAATTGCAAGCATATCTAGGGGTCTCTATTTTGCAGCCACACGCCTGCACGCAGCGTTTTAGACTTCGAATCCTTCGCAGGACGAGGTCAAATGCTGGACGGACGAGTGCTAGAAGCCTCTCAGGTACAATATAAGCCATTTGGAAAACCCCCTCTAAAGAGAGAGCATCCTTGACTCCCACCGGAAAATCTTGGAAATTTCAGGCCGCACCGGCGCGGCGGAGAGGCAGAGACCCTGGCCGCGCAGGACGGCAAGTGCGCGCTGTGCGGGGCCTTTGCGGCAGCGTGCAAACCCTGCAGGCGCTGTGCCTCGTGCTTCCCGGCAGCTCTCGGAACCTGGGCCCCGCTCACCGGCACGTGGACCAGGAACTTGTAGTTCTTGTCGCGGAAGAAGCCCTTGCCCAGCTTGGTACCCGCTGGCCGGGGCATTGCACAACATCCAAGAGGCGTCTGACGAGATCTTCGTTGGCGCATTTATTTGTCGGCGTTCCACTTGTCGTTTTCTGCCAAATTTTGACAACGCTCTCACAATCGGTGTAAACGGTTGCCCCTGGGTAAGCCTAAAGCGTTCACTACCGCTTCAAGTTCAGCCCGGGGAACACTTTGTTCTCCACTGGTCTGTGAGGTTGCAACGACCTAGAAGCATGGTGGGTTCTCCGAGTTGTTCGCATCTGGCGGAAATATTCAACACATTGTTCAAGATTTCCTCGGCACATCACTACGCTCCATGCAGACAATCTCGCATCCGAGTCGGTTTGGAAATCACCTGACCCATCAGTAAAGAAGCTGATGCACTCTGACCCTATCTCAGTTGGCACTGAGATTACAGCATTATCTGCCAGGGCAAACTGGATTAGTTCCTTTGCCGGCACGAGCTCGTTTTCGCGGATGATTGGGACCCTCCAAATTGGGTCCTCCGGTTCACACGGTAAGTCGGCTCTGCCTTCAACTTCATATACTTCATACATCTTCTCGCACTGGAACAGGGCGTGCCTGAAAGGTGCGGTCTGTCCACACAATGGGCAAATCCCATCGTGATCTGGGATCCACTTTGCCTTTCGGGTTTCGGATTGATACCCTCCAGCAATCTGGAGACACGCGGTGTGTTGAATTTCAACGGGTAACTTAGTAACTACACCCGCAGTTAAAGCCCTATTGAAGTTCAATTCTCCAATGGTTTCTTTTCGGTGCGCAGCCTTCTGGGTGGCAAATTTAAGCCATGATTTTTGCATCAATTTTCTGATTAGCGGCCATGGAGTGTTCGTCATGCCAATTCTAACCAATCGATCGGTGTAGAGGTCTCCTGCCTGTGTCGTTGTCCATCCCAGCCTGTTTAGTGTGCGCTTGAGCACCCCTACTGGCCCATGGATTTTTGCAAAGCGTCCTTCATGCTCGTGTAGGGCACTATTGAATGCTCTGACTTCACTAGCCTGAGCGCGGCAGAGGTACCGTCTTGTGTTCCTGAGTACTTGTGTGTGATAGTACTCCTCTGGGTCATTTAGCTTGTTAACCAGCACGTTGCACGCTATCCAGGGTGATGCTCCACTCTTCTGGCGTCTCATCAATACTTCAGTAAGTTTGTGCGCAGACGCTCAAAGTGTTCAAACCCAAGTGGTACAAACTCAGCTCCGAAAAGGGCATGTGGCCAAATTACAGTTTGCACAAGGTGTCCGGCGACTTCAATCGTGCTTTTTACGTGGACAAGGTTTCCCAACCTTCGGATGCCACTTTCTATGCGCTCGCCACTCTTAAGTAGCCCATGTGTTTTTGCAAAATGGCTAACTATGCCTAGGTCGGTAGCTTGCAGTACCACTGGAACGGCGTTTGCATCTTCAAGGCATTCTTGCAGGATGTTCGTCCATTCAGTTCTGATCTCTTTTGTTGTGCCCCAGGCCCATGATTTCTTAAAATCAATTTCGAGCCTGAGTAGTTTACAGAATTGAATAGTTTTTGTTAGGGTTTCCTGGTGTAGTCCAATGGCTGGCGAGATCCAAGACCAATTGTCGTAAAAGGTTAGCACTTGGACCTGATTTTGCTGGATGCTTGTTGCGAAGGCCCAGGCAATGGCAGCCATTCCTAATACTGAGACTGGACAACCCTCCGGGAGTCCTGTCGTGGCAGTAACAGGCATTGACAGGTTTCCTCCAATGTCAATGACTCGCGTCAGGCGTTGCAAACTGCCGTACCATGTTCGAACTAAATATTCAGGAATTCCTAGTCTTAGGAGTAGCATCCTTGTCGGCAGCCTAGGGATGCAATTGAAACACTTCACTATGTCAAGCGTGAATCCTGCAACTGGTGTTCCACTAGCATGCGCTTGCTCAATTGCAATATGGGATTGCATGGCGATGTCCTGCACTGAGCTATTGGGCACTCCTCCTTGCACGGATGGCGGGAGCGTGTTTGCCCACTTAGCGAGTACCTGTCTGGCCAGGGTTGACGCCCACCATCTCCATAGCAGGGATGTCACGGTGATTGGGCGTGTGTGGTTCTCTTCGACGCAATTTTCCCTTTTCGCTAGCATTGTAACTCGTGAGGTCATTATCCAAGCCGGCCAGCCATCATCATAGCTAGTCAAGATTGAAACTAGATCCTTCAGAATGCTGTCACTCAGGATTTTTAGGTCAGGAACCGACCACCCGCACACTCCTTGGCTGGAATGCGTTTTCATCTCAGCTCGCGTAATTTTCCAGTACCCAATGTCAGACATGTCAATGCTACTTATGAGCTGATGCATTGGGAAGTCCCTTATGTGGTGACACCATTCGTCCCAAGCGTGAGTGTCCTCAGTGTCATCCCTGTTCCAGAACTGCGTCCAGTACTGTGTGAATGCCCTGTGTAGGTCTTTATCTTCGCACAGTTCATGTCTTTGCTGGACGCGATTTGGTTCCTGATCTCCAATTTCATGGTTCCTTTCAACGCAGATGATGTCATGATTGACACTGAGCAATTTACACATATTCCCATTGACATAGATGCTCCTTGATGGGCTTAGACTTTCGACATTCCGCACCCGATATCGGAGTTCTCCTTTGGCCTTTATCCGCAATGGGGTGACATTGAGGGTTTCCCATTTTGTCAACTGGCGTACAGGTGGTAATTGCGGACCTTTGACCTGTTGAATCTTGTTGTGGCAATAGGCTTCGCGCACATCAAGTTTTTCAGCATATTTTCCCGCTTCCTTTCGTTTTGTAATTTCGAAAACTACTGCGGTATTAGCGTCATGCTCAACGAGTTGCACTAGGTCATACAATTCTGCTTCCTGCGGTGGTTGCACGGTGATGTAAGGAATTTCTGGCCATTTCAACGCCCATTCCGCAAAACGTCCGTCGTATCCTTTTGCAGCAAGGACGGATTTCCATTCAACCTGCATTTGCTTGTCAATGGGTTCAGGTGGGGTGTTTCCATACTTCTGCCTTAGCTGGTACAGGCTTCTGATTCTTCTGGCTTGCCGTATTTTGAGCTTGGATCTTATGGCAATCGCTTCACCGGGCGGCTGGTAGTCGTTATGCCGCGCCTGCCTACACGGAGTTGGGATAGGCAGTGAGATCGCTCTTTTTTCAACGCATCTGCCCTTGCAATTTTTCGGCAATCGTGGGAAAGGGTGGGACACGGGGTCCTGAGAGTGCAGCTTGGACAGCGTCCGGTCAATAATCATCTCGAGCTTCCGCGTCCATTCACTGAGTGCTTCAGGCCTGCAACGGTTGCTCTCATCACGTGGCGAGGGTTTGATTTTAGCTTCGGCATAGGCTTCGTCAATCTGGGACTGAGTTATTCCTAGTCCGGCAAAGTCTTTGGGCAACCTCCATCTCGTGGCTTTGAGCTGTTCATGGGGCAATTGGAAGAATGCCTGGACTGGCCGGTGCACTGAAATAGCACTCTCTGTCGCAACTCTCACTTGCGTTATGAAAGGCACCAGGCGGGGGTCAATCAGCAGAGTGTCGTTTCTTGTGCCAGGACCATCTGCACCTCGAGACACACAAGTCGGGTCTGTCACTGTTCCTAGTGCATTGGCAGCGAATTCGTGGATCTCAACGAATCCTTTGCTTTGGAGCGGGGTCCATGCTTTTAGTGTGTTCACTGGGCGGTTCAAATCACCGCCAATTATGGTCGGTGTTCGATTAATCAACATGCGTTGCGCTGCGGCTTCTAGCAGGAAGTTCGTCATAGTGAGTCCGTTCGGTGTTCCTCTGGCAAACCCGTAAAGAGTTATGATTCGAATCTGCAGCGGTCCTATCTGAACGTAACACTCCGAGATCCTCCCTGTTTCACTCCACGCTTCCGGGAAGCTGTCCCGTGTTTCCCGAATGGGGTACCTACTCAGGCAGGCTGTGCCACGGCTCGCTCCACGCAACGAAGTGGTGGACAGGTCACTTATCTTATGGGGCTCAACTGGTGGAGACCATACCGATCTCACTCCCAGCGCACGTAGTGCATGTTTTTCATTTTTCTGCACCTGCTTTGTTGCACTAGTTTCAGAGAGCAGCACCACGTCACCACACTGCGACAGGTGTTTGGACCTCTGATGCACTGAAGTTGGGTTGAATGCACTGACGCACACTCCAGGCGGTCTGGTAGGTCCAGGATTATCTGCTTCTCCAACGCGGGTACTGCACAAATACCATCGCCACATAGTGATTTTTTCAATCGTGGCTCTTTGTGCAACGAAATGCACTTTTAGTCGGGTTGGTGACCTCACCGCATTAGTGGTGGGCAAAGTGCACCATTTAGTTTTTTTATACACCGTCAGGACAAGATCTGGTCGTTGGAATTCCAAGTCCGGTGGTTCCGCAAGACGTATCCCAGTTACGACCTGCAGCCGCTGCTGCTGAAGCGCCAGCGAGAACTGGAGGAGGCGCGGGCCTTCAACAGCTGGCTGGGGGAGCGCAGGCTGGCCCAGGAGGGGCAGCGGCGCCTGGACGACGTGAGCCGGCTGACGGAGGCAGTGCACCGCCAGGTACCCCAGCTGCGCTACGCGCGCGCCGAGCGCCGGGGCGTTGAACGCGCAGCGGACGAAGTTGCCGCGCAGTAACGGATAAAAGAGATGAAGGGCCTTCGGTCCCACGGCTTCAGCCAGCGCCCGCGCTTCGAGCAGGTTGTGGGCTACCTTGAGCCGCTGCCCCTAAATCAACCGGACCGAAAGGCCACGTCGTTCATCACGCTGCCTTGGGCGCTGCCTTGGTCATGGCTGCTGCCTTGCTTGCCTTGGGCTTTGCCTTTGTGGGAAATCTCACCCTCTTCGGCTGGAAGGGGGAGTCGATTTCGTATGCTGGCTCTGTGGGCAGGTCAGGGATCATTTTTTTTGCTCTTCGGCAGGGGCAGCATGGGCGGCTTGGCCTTGTTCTTGCTGCCCGGGGGCCTGCCTCTTGGCCTTGGCGCCGGTTGCGCTTGCTTCATCGGGTTTTTAATAGGAAATATTTTTTTAAACGACCTTCGGGGGATTAGACGTGATCCAAAAACAGCACGAACGACAACGACGAGAGCAAGTCCAGGTCTGTCAGCCGGAAGCGCATGTGTCTCAGGGTGATGGCCCCCTGACGGCCATGAAGTGCCCGTCATAGCCGGTCTCAATGATGGTGCCCACGCCGCTCTTCAGCGTGATCTTGGACAGGATGTCGTCCCCCAGATTGCCCAACACGCGGCTGGCGTTGGCCAGCTGGGCGCAGCGCAGGTAGACCTTGTTGTATGCCATCATCCTGACAAACTCGAAGACCTGCTGCTCCGGATGAGGCGGTTGCCGTCGTAGGCTACGCTCAGGCTGTTCGTGGTCTTGCTGTAGGTGGCTGTGGCGAAGTTGGAGCTGATCCAGGCAGCCAGCCGGGCCTCCAGCAGGAGAGCCCAGTTCAGAGTCCCAAGCTCGGCGTCTACCCAGTAGAGGTAGCGGCCGCGATCAGTCGAGAGGAAGCTCCGCGATTCTGATCTTGTAGACGGCCAGCCGGGCGTCGCTCTGCAGGCGCTCTCCCAGGTCGACCTCGAAGTCGCTGTCCAAGCCGGCCACCCTCTTGCGGCTGTCCACGTAGATTGTGGTCATCCCTTTTCTAAGGAAGCCACCCGTTCGACGGATGATGGGGGACTGGCGACGGAAGTGCAGCAGGAGATGTTCTCACACCTCGCGTTGATCAGAGTGGAGCTGGCCAGCTTCTGCCCCAGGAAGCTGAGCGCCGCTCCCATCGGCTTCTCTTTCCAGTGCGAAACGCTCTTCGAAGTGCGTGTAGAACATTTGATTCTTCGGTTTTAGGTAGTAGACGAAGAGGAAACTGTAGGGGTCCCTGGTCGCCTGCTCGTAGATCCTGTGCAGCTTGTCCTTCGGCAGCAGGGCGCTCAGCTCTTCGATGACGGCGTCCAGCTCGTGCTGGTTGCGCAGCCTCCAGCAGCAGAGGAATTGCATGTTCACCCGCACCGCGGATGAGCCTCAGCTTCTGGGAGCTCACCCAGGTGCTGATTTGCATGTGCCGTGTCCAGGGCGCCGTGAGGCTTGTGGAGCTGCGGGCTATCTGCGTAGTCGTCCAGCATAATCAGCACCTGGTACAGTTTCTTCTGGACGTCTCGGTGATCTTGCGCTGCCTCGTCCCACTTGTCGTAGTAGGCCTGCTCGCGCTCCGTGTTCACCCCCAGGTCCTCCTCTATGTACTTCTTGACGGGAATCCAGCTGTCGTCGATGTTTACGCTGGGACTGAAGATATAGATTTTCTCAAAGACGCCGCGATATTGCTCCAGAATCAGGCTGATCAGCGCCACGGTCTTAGATGCCCGTGCATGGCACCAGGGGCACCACGGGGTCCGAGGGCTGCTTACTGGTATACTCTGTCGTAGGAAACAGCTTGATCTTCCCCATTTGCCTTATTTCCCAAATTCGAAGCCGGGAAGCGTGCCCCTGGTGCCGTGCACCGGCATCTTCCTCGGGCCTTGCAAATCGGGCAAAACCGTGGCGCTGATCAGCCTGATTCTGGAGCAATATCGGGGCGTCTTCGAGAGAATCTACATCTTCAGCCCGAGCGTCAACATCGACGACGGCTGGAGGAGGACCTGAAGGGTGAACACGGAGCGGGAGCAGACCGTCATTCTGATGTTGTCACGTGGCTCCGTGACCAGAGACTTGAATGGACACACCGTGCAGTGGCTCACCAATGTCCCGCTCAACCCGTCCTACGTGCTATTTATCAAGGCAGAGAGCTGCCCACGCTTGATCCGCCACCATGTAGAAAATGTGGTACGTTGGACACGGATGGAACATGCCAATTGCCTGACATCCCGGCGGCCAGCCGAGCGGCTTGGGGTGTACATCACAGTGAGACAGACCGCCGCTGGTCCGGGTAATGGATTGCCATCCCTGATGGGCTGCTATGTGCCGCATGCGGACTCTGCCCAGGACACCAGTCGCTGCGTGCCGAACTGTGTGCAATATGGGCAGCTATGCAACTTGTTTGGATGCATGATCTCGCCCAAGCTATCTGGGATTCGTGGCCGCAGGCTCCGTTGCTGTGCATAAGATTACAGCCCATAGAGACTCCGTCACGGCTGTTAGCACACTGGACTGGTGGGGCATCACCAATCACCTAGCTGACAGACTTGCACAGCACTTAGTACAGAGACGGTTGATACTGTCGCTGCCCACAAACGGCAGAAACGTGCCCAACTTCAGCAGGCCCTGGGTTTCTTGGTTGAATTGGCCTTGGTGCGCAAAGATGCCATCGAGGAGCATGACAAAGCCAACTGTGAACAGATTCTGGTCAGGCCGAACTTAGTACACGCACCTTACCCTTCACCGAACTTGGTCAGCTGCAAGCTGTTTGCTGTAACATCGGTGGACGCATTGCAGATCTTGCGTGGCAGTGGCTCCATACCATACAATGGCCGGATGCACATGATTGGGGTATCAGTCTCTTCAACTTCTATCTGTGCACTGGGCAACGATTTCCGGTCCGGTCCAGCAGTATGTCCCAGTTGATTCCACTGAAGCGGTCGCTCGTCCCCTGATCTATCGGGCCTTAGAGGAACAGATTTCCCACTTGCGAATGACTGTGGCGCACCTGCAGAACGTCACTACGTATAATTTGACGCCTGTAGATTTGACACCATCTTCCTTGTCACCCACATCTCTTCGGGTCCTGGGGTTCTACCGTGCTCGCCAAGGATTCGCGGCCCGACCAGGCTTGCGACACGGACAGCGTACGGTTGAACTAGCCCACGCATGCTTGAAGAAGCAAGGATATCCGACTAATCTCAACTTTGTCATTGACATGCCCCCTGGGCCCTATGACTTGCGCTGTGACCGTGACTTTAATGACAAAGACAAGAATCCGCAGAGCCGCAGGGGTATGCGTGACAGGTTACGACGTGCTTTGCTGAGGGCCAGATAGGTCATCAGTTTGTGCCGCATCTCGTCTTGCTTGTGCACGGTGGTGTGAAATATTCGGATGCCATCGCAGCTCAGGTTGAGCTGTACTTTTATAATGGATTCCTTGCTGCATAGCGATCGAGTCGAATCTTTTCACCCACTTTTCTGGAAGGATGTGTGATGATCCTTTCCGCTTTGACTGGAGGTCTGTTCACAATCGGACATTTTCCGCCGGAGTGGCGCCTCTTCCGACCCGCATTTTTGGGGTTGTTTTGTTCCCCCTGTTGCGGTTTTTGGGTTCCTCCTTGTTGACGGCTTTTCTTGCCTCGCGGGGCTTTTCCGATCGGCTGGTGGCTCGTCTTATTCGACCACCCATGTCTCACTTATCTTGCGTCATGCTCACGCCACGGCTGGGGCATGATGCAGCGGCCAAACAATGCCGCCTTGAAAAAAAGGCAAAAAGGCAGCGCCGTGCCCTGCACGCGCACTCCCGTGGCATTTGCGGAGCTTGAGCTCGAGTTCCACACATCAGGAAAATAGACTGGTGAAGAGCTGCGCTTTGCCGCAGGTGCAACCCCGCACTGAAGAGGGGGACTTTGCGCCTTGGCCTCAATCGCCTTGTTCCGGGGTTGGCTTGGGAAGCACTGAAGGAGGGGAACATCTCGCCCCTTGTCCTAGGTGCACCGCAGTGCCCTAGGAAAGTGCAAGCAACCCGGAAAAAAGGTGTGCGCCTCGCAGTCGGCTTTTGGGTTCTGGGTTCTTTGTGGTTTGAGGCTAGGAGCAGTGCGCGGGACCTTTAACGCTTAGGGTTTTCTTTTCCCTTGTGTTTATAGGTCGGGGGTGAATCTCCTACGGCACCGCCGTTTGGTGCTCCTAGCCCTCAAACTCACGTTTAGGACTCGCAGTCCTGGTTTCGCTTGAAACCCACCCACCCAACCCTTCTAAGCCCTGAGCTTGCTTAGGCTTCCCGCTCAGGCTTCCAAACTTGGAGCACCTGGGAGCGCACTCTCAGCCTTGTATCGGGGCCCAGACCCGCGGTCTGGGCCCTGTGCGCATCGTTGGGCCCGCCGGCCCTCCGGTGCAGGTGTGGGCACGCATGCCGCACCTTTCATCGGCACATTTCAGTTGTTTCACGGGGGGGGGAACATCTTGCCCCTTGTCCTAGGTGCACCGCAGTGCCCTAGGAAAGTGCCACCTTCCCAAGCAACCCGGAAAAAAGCCTCGCAGTCGGCTTTTGGGTTCTGGGTTTTTTGTGGTTTGAGGCTAGGAGCAGTGCGCGGGACCTTTAACTTGCTGGATCATTTTCTGAATGGTCGCCCGCGTGAAATAAGTTGCGCATTGAACGAAGTTCTGCACTTGGATGCAGCCTACGAACCTGGAAGCATGAAACCTGGAGGCCTAAGTGGGGTTGACCTAAAACGACCAATGTGCAGCAACACTTTTCTTTGATGCTTACAGCAGCAGAAGTTTGTGCAAATAACCACAGAAGGAAGCAAGAGCCCCATTTTTGAGCTCGAATGCCTAGCTATGCTTGCGGGTGTTAAGGTCTGGGCTAATTTCCTCAGACACAAACATGTCATCCTTTTCACGGACAACAACGGCTCTCTGGGAGCCATGATTTCGGGTGTCAGCAGAAACTCGACAGGTGCCGATATAGTGCATTGCTTTGACGCTTTTGTGGACAGTTTGGGGTGCATCGTCTGGTTTGAAAGAGTCAACACAGCTTCGAACCCAGCAGACGAACCCTCGCGAAATACCTCTTGCAGTGGCCTTGGAGAAGAGTTTCCATCGACTTGAGAGATCTGAGCCACATGCTCTCAGAGTTCAGGAGCAGGGGGTGATTCGTGAGGCATGTGCCTCAGGACAGTGCCTTGACGCGAAGCGCGGGGTGACTTGAACAATCCCCCTTGCATCCGGTGGAAAAAGATCTTAGTGTGATTATTGGATTTTTATTTCTGTCTGCAAAGCTCCGCTGTGCGCCGACCTGTTTGATGCTGTTTGCATCTGTGTTTTAATCCCCCTGACAATAAGAACTTTGTTTTCCTGTAAAACTGACTTAGCTAAAATTCCTGTTTCAAAAAAGTGAACCTCTCTTCCCTTGAAACTTCCCTTTGGAACACCCTCCAACAAGTTCAATTTCGGAACTTTCTTATGCTACAAACGGATTTCGGATTTCTTTGTAGAAGTCCCTCACTGTTTAGCCAGATTTAATATAATCTACATTTAAGAGGTAGTCTCTATTCAATTGTTATTATCAACAGCTAGTTTAATTCTGTTCGTATTAGATCACTTAGATTATATTTAGGAATAAACTCCTATCTAACTTCATTTTTTAGATATTAGTTGGAGCTTACCGGAATCTCAATTTACATTTTCATGTAGCTCCTATCTGGAAAGGGGTTGATTATTCAAGCTGTAATTGAACATAGCATGATTGAAAACTATATCCTTACTAAACTGTATTCAAATTGCCAATTCTAATTGAAGTAAAATCCTCTTTGGAAAGGGTATCGTATTGGGACATTATGGAGGACGCCGGGCTCCAAATTATCAGGCTTTGGGGACCCACAGTTGGAAATGTCGAAAATGTAAATTTTAAGATTCTAGATTTACCATCCCCAAAAAGGCAGTAAAACCAGGGTCCGTGGGGAGGAGGGTTTGCATATATATATATATATATATGCAAATAGTGCAAACTAGTCCAGATTTCCCATGGTAAACGTTCAGGATATAAGGAATCAAAAACCCTCTTGTACGTCTCGCGGTTATCACTTGGCTTGCAGCTCTAAAGTTCTAATCGCAATATTTTTCCATACTTTCAGCGATCAGTCCCTTGCCCGCAGCGTCCCACGTTCCTCATTGTCAGGCGTGGCTCATGTAACTTATCCACATTTTTTTTAAATATCAAAATAAATGGGAAACCTGCACGTGGCTGGCGTCTTTTAGGATTTTGTCGAAACTGTTCATTACGGCGCTTCCCAGTTCGAAACCTACCCGCGTAGGAACTGCAAGTGCGAAACTGTCAATGCTTATCATTGCTTTCCGCAAACATGGCACCTGACACGAAATGCTTGTAAGATGAAATTGATCTTCAAGCAGCTATTGCAATGGAATACATTGTACTTGGCACTCGCTTGCAAGATCCAGCAAGGCAATTTTGGGGTTTGCAGGAAGTGCATGTGGAAGGAAAACCGGGAATGGTCCGGGGTGACATTTTTCCCCACTCGCGCGCATCCAGGGACTTGATAATCAGTGTTTCGGTTTGGTTCTAATCATTGGCCACCAGTGACGCCTGTGCCGGGGACATGTTGGCCCACAAAATCAAACAAGGAGAAGTCTCTGATCACAATCAATTTTTGGTTGTTGGATGCTGGCCGTCAGGTCGCAAAGGGGTCGTGTTTTTTTTTGGTTTGGTTTGAATTCCTTTCAGCGCTTGGGCTTTTTGCCTTGAGCCATGAGCCGAATTGCGCTGTTTAGCATTTGGCTTCTTGGCAAGAGGGAGCTTGCCAGTTTTTTGCGCAAAGTCAGGCCTGTTGGGATGTACATGAGGGGCTTCAAACCCAAAACAGGAAACCCTATGCATGTGTCTCATGGTTTGTTTTATTTCTATGACGAGTGGCTTGCAAGTTTTGGCTTGGTATTAGTCATTTCTCACTTTTGAAGCGAATCCCTAACATATTCGGCAGCTTGTGGTTTATTTGGGAGGAGCATGGGGCTCACGTGGCTGTAGGTGATCGAATTCCCCGTTCAAGGGAAGAAACTGTGATGTCCATCAACCTCCTTCGTCACAGGGCCCATTTGCCACAACCTGCAGGATTGGCTGATGAACCCCCAATCCACTAGGCGTAGCCAAAGGGAATTGCTTCCCCACTGCTTGGGAATGGTGTTTGGCCACTGGGTCTCACAAATGGAAAGTCACATCTTTCCAGGCGAATCTGTCGAGTCCTTTCGAGGCTTTGCGCCTCCGGTTGCTCCATGGACACGGAGGCCCGCGCAGACCTCTGGGAGGTGCTGCACGCCATGGGGGCCCGCCCCAAGTCGCAGCCTTGCGACATGGTGGGGGTGACCTGCGAGCGCGAGGCGTTGGGACGTCGCGTTTGGACGCTTCGTTGGCGCGCCGTGAGCCGTGAGTTCCGTCAGGGCGAAGCGTGCCACGTGGTGATGCTGATTCTCTCGGATCTCCAGGGCGTGTTGCCGGAGGCTTTGGGGCGGCTGCACGCGCTGCGGAGCATCCGGCTTTCGAATTGCCACTTCGCAGGAGCCTGGAAATGGGGGACTCCAGGCTTCTTGACAAGCGAGCAGGCCAACACTGGACGAATCGACAATCCTGATTCTTACGGATGCTTTGCCCAAAACTGAAGGGTCCTCTCTGATGGGACATTGCCTATCAATCAACCTGGGGTTTGTTGATCCCAATTCCCATTGTAGCTTTTATACCTGTCGGGGCGTCTGCCTTATCGACTTACAAAAGCTTGAACAAACGCCGGCAGACCATTCCAAATTCGAGTTCATCACTGAAAAGGGAAAACCTATGGGTGTGTCTCAAATTGGGAACCGCCTTCACCCCTTTTGTCAGTTTGGGTGTGTCTCAACACGAAGAAGTACCGCTCCATCGCTGTTGCCATTTCTTCATGGGTTGCGCGAGAAGCTGGAGAGTGTTGGTGGGTCAGCGCAACAAGCTTGTGCGGTCTTCTGTCTTAAGGCTCAGCTTTTGTTGGATGGGCGGCCACCAAATTTGCTCGAGCGGCCCATTTTTCCAAATTCGGCTTTGCTGGTGCGATCGCGAACGAGGGATGGAATGACCCCGAACTCAACCGCCATCTTTGGCGGTTTGCCTAAACCCCCCTGGCCTCGGCTCGTTGCATTCACCGACATCTCGCCAAAGTCGTTCAGCTGGTGGGAACTTGCTGGTTCTCAAGACAGCGAACCAAGCCCATTCAATGGGTGGTTGGCTTTTTCATCCCCCCAAAAAGCCGGGTTCATCCCCTTGGTCTCAACAACCCAGCGGTTTCCCCCAGGAGGCCTTCCCGGCGGCTTGGCCCAGCTGCGCGGCCTGCGGCGCCTGGCCTTGGACCGCTGCAACCTCACGGGCGTCGTCCCCTGGGCCATGGGGCAGCTCCAGGAACCGCCGACTCGTTTTCTGGGGTCATAACAACGGGGCGGGCCCAGGTTTTTCGGAGTTCCGGGGGGGGGGGGGGGCCATTTTGTTTTATCACCGTATCACCCCGGACTTTGTGAGTCGTTATTCTTATTCTCATTACGAAGGTCCTTTTTTTGAACATGCATATCATTTTCTTTGCCAGTTCAACATGGTTATTAACCAAATGAATGTTCTAAACTATATAACATGCAACTCCCCTAGCACCTGTGCAATCACTGATTTTGGCGGTCCATTCGGAGTCTAGACCAGTAAGGCTCGTGCACGAGTCCGCGATCGGGCAAAAACCCGGGAAGCACAGAGCCTTTGGTAGAGTATTTTACACAGAACCATCTGATCGCACTATCTGATTGTATTGTATCACGTTGCATTGCATTGTATGCTATTGTATTGTATTGTATTGTATTTTGTGGTGTTGTATTGCTTGCCGCTTTTTGTTCATCCTCAGCTCGTTTGTGTGTCTGCTTGCTTGATGCTTGTATTGTATTGTGCTGCACTGTCCTGCACTTGACTGTACTGTACTGTTTTACAGTCTTGTTTTTTTGGGTGTTTTTCTTTCGCTTTTCTGTTTGTATTTTGGTCTGCTTGCTTTGTTTGCTGTTTTTGTTTTGTTTTGCGTTGTTTACGTTTGGTTTGCTGTCTTTTTGTTTACTTGTTTGTTTTTCTTTCTATCTTTCTTTCCTTCCTTCTTTTCCTCCTTTCTTTTCTTTTTTGTTTCTCGTTGCTTTCTTTCGTCCTTTCTTTCATTCCTTCGTTATTCCTTTATTCCTTTCTTTATGTCTTCCTTCCTTCCTTTCTTTCTTTCTTTCATTTTTTCTTCCTTGCTTCCTTGAATCAATCTTCCTTCCTTCCTTCCTTCCTTTCTTTCTTCCTTTCTTTCTTTCTTTCTTTCTTTCTTTCTTTCTTGCTTTCTTTCTTTCTTTCTTTCTTTCTTTCTTTCTTTCTTTCTTTCTTTCTTTCTTTCCTTCTTTTTGTCTTTCTTTCTTTCTTTCTTTCTTTCTTCCTATTTGTGTATATATATATATATATTTCCGTGTTTGGTCGGTTGGTTGTTTGGTGGGTTTGGTTGGTTGGTAAATTGGTGGGTTGGTGTTGGTGGGTTTGTTGTTTTATTGATTTATCAATTAGTTGGTTGGTTGGTTGGTTGGCTGGTTGGTTTGTTGGTTGGTTGGTTGGTTGATTGGTTGGTTGGTTGGCTGGTTGGTTTTGGCCGGTCGGTTGGTCGGTCGGTTGGTCGGTTGTTTTTTGTTTGTGTGTTTGTTTGTTTTTGTTTGTTTGTTTGTTTGTTTGCTGGTTTGTTTGTTTGTTTGTTTGTTTGTTTGTTTGTTTGTTTGTTTGTTTGTTTGTTTGTTTGGTTGGTTGGTTGGTTTGTTTGTTTGTTTGTTTGTTTGTTTGTTTGTTTGTTTGTTTGTTAGGTTTGTTTGTTCGTTTGGTTTGTTTGTTTGGTTTGTTTGTTTTGTTTGTTTGTTTGTTTGTTTGTTTGTTTGTTTGTTTGTTTGTTTGTTCGTTCGTTCGTTTGGTCGGTCGGCTGGCGGGCTAGTTAGCTAGTTGTTGACCAGCAAGTTGTAAATGGGCTGGTCTCAGATGCATGCTTCAAAGAAAGCGCAACTAAAGCTGTATCAACACCGCCTCCTGAGCGGCTGGGGGGTGGCCGGGGAGGGGGCTGCGTCGCTTTTCGTTGTCCAATTTAGATTTGTGATTGGCTGGGTCAGTGTACTGACGAAGATTGCTAAGATGAGTTTTCCCAGGGAACACTTCCACTCGGGTGTGGAGATCGGAGGTCGCTTGTCCTGTTGGGAGAGCCGGCCTCAATGGTTGACATATCGCTCGGTTATGCCCTTTAATCTCAGTCTCACAGGGCAACTCACATCGAGTCAGGGACCAATTCCTCCCAGTCAGGTTTTAAGTTTCCTCGTGACACCTAAAGTTTCCAGATGAGATCAGGATCTCATTCAAGATCCTGAAATCCACACATGAGACAAGTTCTCCGCAGGAGTTGCGGATGCTCAGTCTCCCGCACAACCACCTCAGCGGCGGTGTGCCGGAGTCCTTTGAAAACCTCCGCCACCTTACGCATCTTGAGACCCGGCATTGGGGCATCGGGGCATCGGGGCATCGGGGCATCGGGGCATCGTCACCTGTCGCCCAAGGCCCTCATTTGTCAAGTTTTGGTTCAATTGCGATGGTAAGTCTGACAGCGCAGGGTGACCCATCAGCATCCATTTGGCGTGAGGAACATAGCAGCCCTTTAATGAGGGCATGTTGCTTGGGTTTGGGCCACGATACCTCTGATATCTGGGGATGGGAATTCCATTGAACGAGGGACACATGTTTTTACACCGCTGGCCTGGCAAATGCCGCAGGAAGCGCGTGTTTTGCTTGGCGACGGGTTCCGTGAGAACTGATGATGTTATATCCCCCGAGGAGACAGCAGATTCCAGTGCAACTGTACCTCTGAAGGATGTTGGTAGGCATTGCCATTGGCTGGTTCCACGCATCCACAGCAGAAATCCCCGGTTTGGGACTGGTGGTTTATGGGCAAAAATGAGTATAATCCGATAGTGGAGTACTTCAGAACCAATTTAGGACTGATTACGTGAGTGCAACATTGTAACGTTGGCGATCGTTTAGCTTCGTTTTCTTTCCATGGCCTTTTGCAGTTTTTTTGCCAAACACCCGAGGAGTGTTCAGCATGGGTGGTTGTCGGAGTGTGATTGACATGACAAGCCAACCAATAGTTAACCTTCACCATTTTGCTGGCGAACCTGAGCTGACTTTTTGCCTACCCTCAAGTTTATGTAACTTCTCCAACCTGACGTATGGCCTAACTTTCCGGCTCGCCGCTAACCTTCACCAACTTGCTAAACTAGACTGAGTTTCTGGCTAAGCGCAATTTCTTGATAAACTCGCCTGACCTGAACTGGACATTATCTAACTTGCTGGCTAACCATGCTAACCTCAACTTCAAAACATGTTTGGCAAGTCTTAACTTAATTTGACTCCAAAGAACACTAGGTGCAGGAAGTTGCATTAGCCCTCAATTTGCAGACCCCTGTACCCTCCTTCTGCCTACGTTTTCTGGCCCCGAAAATGCATCTCTCAACTGTGATAAACCTGCTTGACATAGAACTGGGAAGTCGACGGAACGTGCCTAAGCAGTACACCCCTGCCAGATAAGACCCCTCACTGACTCACGCGCCAAATCAGGCCCCCCCTCCCCCCCTTCCCCCCAACTTTGAATTCTTGTCATTTTTTCAACGCACCGACAAGGCGTTTTTTTCTTTTTTTTGTGTGAGGGCCACTTGAAAATGTTCAAGGGTCCTGCCCTCGGCGCTTCCGAGGACTTGGAGAGCAACCGCCTGCGCCTGCCGCTGCCGAGATCCATGCGGCACCTGTCGCAGCTGCGCAGCGCCGAGCTCAGCGGCAACGAGTGGCGCGCAGCCGGCCCCGGGCCTCGGCAGGGCCAGAACTGCGCGCCCTTCCGCAAGGAGAAGACGAGACGCGAGAAATGGCTGCGGTTCTTCAATGGAATTCCATCTTGGGGTAGTTGCACTCGGGGCATTTGATGTTGACCCATGGCCAAATCGGAGCGAAACGGGGGGTTGTTGGGCACAAGGATCAAGTCAAAACGCAATGTGGGGCCTGGAATAAGGCTGATATCAAGCTGGTCATACTGTCTGGGGAGATATGTTGAACTGCCCCTTTGGAGGAAACCATGTTCGTGTCCACCGACCACCTTTTTCGGGGTTGCCGACTGAATGGCCAATTGGGCATGGCTAAATCCTAAATTCAAGAGGCCTGGGTTGGAAAGAGGGTTTTTGTGTTGCTATTTTCTGTGAGTGGGCAAGGCAACCGCGAAAGTGACTAAGTAGTCATGGGAATGGACCACTTTATCACAAGAGTCAAGAGAAGTCAATAAATGAAGTCAACTCAGGAATCTATCCAAATAGGGGAACCCCCCAAAATGGAGGTTGTCCTTGGCTCCCCTTTTCAAGCAGCGAGTTAGCGAGTGCCCTCCCTGTTGACGTAGGACCCCTGCCGCCAGTTCCGGTTTTGGGACCTCCGGGAATGCGGGCTCTGCGTGCTGAGCGCTTCGGCAGCGGCAGTGGGCGCCTGCCTCCACGGGCTCTACGCGAAGCGCTCGTCGGAGGTGGAGTTGGAGGTGCATCATGCCGAAGAGTGGACCTCAGATGGACGGACTGCATGGGTCAAACTTAAACCACCAGACTGCAGGTTTTAGTCTTTGAGCCCCATTTACCAGGGGCTCCATTTTGGGTACGCATTTTTGACCCACACCGCACCCATTTCTTTGGTAAGTTGGTCATAACCATGGTCATACGGGCAACGGAGGTTGGTTTCCTTGTGGCTTCCCTTCAATGGAGCGCCTTGGCCTCCCAGGTTTTACACAGCCCCCTAGTGGTCACTATCCCTGCAAGTTACTTCGCTTACAACTCCTGTAAGCTGCTTATTACCAGAAGAGCCGGTGAAGCCAGTTGGCAAAAGTTTCACAAATGTAAGCCTTTGTTTTTTTGAAAAACAAATAAGGCGCCGGCGGAGTTGAAAGCGCCCAAGGGGGCTCTGGAGATCGCGGCAGCGGCGGTGTATCCCACCACCTGGGGCCAAGTGGGATACACGTGTCTGGCGGTGGTGGCACAGCTTTTCGCGCCGATGGTGTTGGCCTGGTGCCTCGGAGCAAACAAGCAAGAAGCCCCTAGTTGGTGGTTTGGACTGGTGGCTGGCTGGTTGGTTGGTCGGTTGGTATACTTCTGCCATGCATTTGACCAAGGTTCCTCAACCCTTTGCTGGTGCTCGTGCTGATGCTGCTGCCAAGGGTGGCATTTGTCTCAGGCGAGTTCCCTCTGCGGTTCTTCTGCGTCGGGTTCCTTGCCATAGCAAAGGCTTGGTCCCAAAATGCCAAAAAACAGGGGCTTACCATCAACAAAGGTTCAAACTCGCGCTGGAACGTGTTCAACAAAAGCCAAACCACTGCCCCTTCTTTTTACAGCGCCCTTTGATTCTTGGCGCAAAGTGCAAGCCAGACCGGCAGCGTCAAAGGCAAGCAGACAGGACGCAAGAAGCCTAAGCCGCTTTGCAGTGTTTGAAAGAGTAAGAAGCCCTTGTTGTTGTTGTTGTTGTTGTTGTTGTTGTTGCTGCTGCAGTTGCTGCTGCTGCTGCTGCTGCTGTTGTTGTTGTTGTTGTTGTTGTTGTTGTTGTTGTTGTTGTTGTTGTTGTTGTTGTTGTTGTTGTTGTTGTTGTTGTTGTTGTTGTTGTTGTTGTTGTTGTTGTGTTGTTGTTGTTGTTGTTGTTGTTGTTGTTGTTGTTGTTGTTGTTGTTGTTGTTGTTGTTGTTGTTTTGTTGTTGTTGTTGTTGTGTTGTTGTTGTTGTTGTTGTTGTTGTTGTTGTTGTTGTTGTTGTTGTTGTTGTTGTTGTTGTTGTTGTTGTTGTTGTTGTTGTTGTTGTTGTTGTTGTTGTTGTTGTTGTTGTTGTTGTTGTTGTTGTTGTTGTTGTTGTTGTTGTTGTTGTTGTTGTTGTTGTTGTTGTTGTTGTTGTGGTCGTCGTCGTCGTCGTCGTCGTCGTGTCGTCGTTGTTGTTGTTGTTGTTGTTGTTGTTGTTGTTGTTGTTGTTGTTGTTGTTGTTGTTGTGGTTGTTGTTGTTGTTGTTGTTGTTGTTGTTGTTGTTGTTGTTGTTGTTGTTGTTGTTGTTGTTGTTGTTGTTGTTGTTGTTGTTGTTGTTGTCGTTGTCGTTGTCGTTGTCGTTGTCGTTGTCGTGTGTCGTTGTCGTTGTCGTTGTCGTTGTCGTTGTCGTTGTCGTTGTCGTTGTCGTTGTCGTGGTCGTCGTCGTCGTCGTCGTCGTCGTCGTCGTCGTCGTCGTCGTCGTCGTCGTCGTCGTCGTCGTCGTCGTCGTCGTCGTGGTCGTGGTCGTTGTCGTGGTCGTTGTCGTTGTCGTTTCTTTTTTTTTTTTTTAAACACACACATATATATATATATAATATATATATATATATATATATATTTGGGAAGCTTCGAGTGAGGCTGAGCTCTTTCTGCGCTCCCCGGCGCAGCGCGCTCGCGGAGCTGGCAGGATTGGCGCTGGCCGCCGCCGCTGTTGCGGCGCTTGGGGGGCTTCAGGCGCTGAGAGCCACGCACCCGCGCCTGGGGGAGGTGCGGGCGAGCCTGCTGAGCGAGGACTCGGCTCAGGCGGGCGCGGGCGGTTGTCCGGAGGGTAGTTGGTTGTTGTTTTCCAGAAGGGAAAACGCCCTTGCCAAAGTTCAAGTGTGGTTGACCTCCAGGTTTGACTTGGTCAATACAGCTGTTGTGACATTGAAGGCACATTATTCGCATTGATCGGTCGGGATCCCTTTCAAAGTCAGTTTTGGCAACAATGGCCAACAGAACCATTCACAAATTCACAGGACTTCTTTTTCTACAGAAAACAATGCTGTGAGTGGGTTTTTGGGGAATCCTGCTCACATAGAGACAGGTGGCAGAGATAGTTGGCGATTTCCTTGTCCTGGTGCATTTCCTCCACGCGGTCTTGTTCCTCACAGCGCTGCGCGGGCTGTTTCTCTGCTGCTTTCTGTTAAAACGCCGAACCTCCGCTGCAGCGGTCTTAGACGTGCGGCTTGGCTGCCGAATTCGACACTTTGGTTACAAATGGTACTGCTGACTTCCAGGCTGAAACAGAGGCGAGACCCAGCCCGCTTTGGTGCCACATGGCTGGCGCTGCTCGATTGAACAGATACACTGATACACCCTGAAACAGTTTCAAAGGAGCTTCCGCTAGAATGCGGGGTGGTCCATTATCTTCGTGCGGGCAGGCAACCAAACTCAGTCTTGCCTCCCAAAGGTTGTCAACCCAAAAAGGAAAAGGATTGTGAAGGCGTTGAACCCCCCAATGGCCGCAATTGACTTTGGTTTCCTTTGGAACCTGTTAGTCTGCTGGTTTCCTTTGGCGAACCATTGGTTTGGTTTTACATTCCACTTCTTTGAGGCAGAAGCTGGCGCTTGCATTGAGCAGTCCTTCTCCAGGCGGGAAGAACTCGGGCCGAAGGGGGCGGAGGGGGGCTGAGTCCGGCTCCCACAACCGCAGGCCTTCTTCGGCCTTTCTCGCCTCTTTCTGGCGTCACACCACATGTCCGCCGAATTGTTGCCGGCAAAAAAACGAGGGCACACCACGCGCACCCCCTGGCGTCGGGTTTAGGGACGGCGGAAGAAGAAGACGAGCGCCCGGACGGCTCTCCCGCGACCCTCTCCATGTCCTCGGTGGCGCCGGACTTGGTGGCGATGGAGATGGCCGATGGTCTGCAGATCTTCAGAAAAAGCTCGCCGCAGCTCGTGTGCCAGGCAGGGGCAGGGTGGGGAGGGTGGCAGGGATTGGCGGGTTGACCGTGCGACTGGTGGGCTGAAACGACCTTGTGCCCCGGAAGGTTGGTTGAAAAGGCAAGGACCGTCCCATGATTCGTTTTGAAAGGACGCCCACATGGGTTGGAACAAGGTTGGCCTGTCCCTAGGTGCGGTTGCTGCGGCCCAGGAAGATTTACCGACACATTTGCATGTGTCTTGGCCCAAAAACTCTTCGGCGGACCTCTTTGCCCCTTGGACCCTAAAAGCATTCCCAGGGTTTGTGTGTTTTGAAGGCTACCCTTCTCAGGTCGGTTCCATGTGTAACCCTTGCGGACCCCTTGTGGACTGCTTGTGGAGCGCTGTGAAACCCTTCCCTCAACATCGCCCGTTCGCAGAACCTCGTGGAACCCTCGTGAAACCCTGGTGAAACAGTGATGGAACCCTAAGGGACACCAACCCCTTTGGACCTTCAAAGCATTCACAGGGTTTGTGTGTTTTGAAGGCTATTGTTCTCAGGTTCCAAGGGCAATCAACAGAGAATCCACCGTTGTCTTGGGCCCTGCCCGATGCCAAGCTCGGCCTCAGCCCTCGCTTAGGATTGTGGCCACCTCCTTCACGGACCTATTGGTGGCCATGCAATTCCTGGAGGGGCACTTCTTCGGGTTCCTGGCCACCCGCACTTTTGTGGATGTTCTCAAACGGAAACCAAACGTGGACAGGTTGAACCTTCCCTGATATTTTTTTTTAATGGACCTCCTTCTGGTTGCGAGTTTATTTCGAAGCAGCTAAGAGGAATCCAAGGGTTGAGGGGATTCTTGTGAGACGGAAGTGGGTTCTTTCCTTTGCCAGGAACCTCAGGGAGGAGGTGCGCCTGAGTGTGCGCCAGGGATACTACACCGACGGGATGGTGGCAATGCGCAACAGCGAGCGGGGCATCGAAGGCGGGATCAGCGACTGAGTCAGGCCATCGGGGACGAGGGACGGTGACAAAGGGGATGAGGAACGTGGCGAGAGTAGGTGCTTTCGAGCGCTTGTCCTGGCTAGGTGCGATAGTTCTGCGGTGGTTTTCCAAACTTCCTCCAAATGGGTTGGGAAGGAATTCCGTTTTCAGCGGCCTCGTTTCCCCCACACCCAGCCCAAGCAAGCTGACGATTATTTTCCCGGCGCGAGATTTCGCACTGGAAAGACATGAAGGTCGAGGTGAAGTGAAGCTATTTGTCCGGCAAATAAACTATTTGGGGTCTTTTGCGTGCCCAATCATGAACCCACCCGAATCATTGAGGATAGCCCAGCTCAGATCTGATCTACCCCCACCAAACCCTGGTGCGAGCTACCTGGTTCATACTCCACCCAATCACCTCCCAAGCGCAGAACTATCTTCCGGCTTTTGCAGCTTCATGCCACTTTCGCTGGAAAACCATCCCAACAACGAACAACACCAGCCCAAAGCATGAACATTTCAACAGAAGGCATCCAACCTACCCCCAACCCGAAAACAAAAGTGGAATGTACGAACTCAACCCCTCGAGGTTTGCTGGACCTGGCGCTGAAGATCTACGCTCTGCCTTGGGGCGTGGACTCCAACTGGGACTTTGGGGTCTTCCTCTTTCAGATTCTGAGCCTCTGTCTGAAGTGCCGCAAGGGCCGCAAGGGCCGCAAGGGCCGCAAGGGCCGCAAGGGCCGCAAGGGCCGCAAGGGCCGCAAGGGCCGCAAGGGCCGCAAGGGCCGCAAGGCCCGCAAGGGTATGCGTCAAAAAATAGGGCTTCGGACCCTCAACCTGCTGGGAATTCCTTTTGATATTCCCTTTGAGCCAACCCTAAAAGGGTACCTTCAACAAACATGTGTGGTCCCCACACACACACACACACACAGTTCTGGTTGTTTTTCTTGCCCACCTGCGGAGTGAGGAAGGAGTGAGTCTTAGCTCAAAGTTTTCGGCCGGAACTCGAACCGCTCATAAACGCTTAGTGTTTGGGACATCTGGGAGGAGGTTGCTTGCCATGGTTCGCCGCAAGCGCTGCAAAGACCTTGGATCAGCCCCTTGCCCAATGGTCAAGGTATGTCGATCTTTGCGACCGTGTATTTTCCTGCCCAATTTCATGGCAGTCGCCATTTAGACTCGTCTTGAATCCTGAGTTGAGTTTTGGAAGTCTATGAGTGTCCCTAGGAATCCGAGATCTCCCAAAAAAGGGGAGACTTGGGGCCGTCCTTATCCGAGGATCGGTTTTCGTGGCCTGGTGCTCCTGCTGCGCAGCAAGGACCTGCTGGCAGGATACGCCTAGGCCGTTTCGGTTTTCGGGGGGAGGCGGAGCTTGACCATGGACTTTGTTACCCACTCGTTCACTGGGGTTGAGGATACATTTTTTGCATTTTACCAGTGACTCCATGTGAAGCAAACAATAACATATGCATTCTATAACTGGTTGCCTAGCTCCGATCATGTTTGGAAGCGCCAATTGTCAAGCTTTCCAACTTTGATTTGTTGTCATTTGAGTGCTGGGTGCCGGGCGGCCATACTGTACTGCCAAGGACTTTAAGCCATGTGTCGCATGCCAAGCTTTGCCACCACTCATTTGTCTTCCATCCTTCGGGAGAGAATCTACATGAATTTGATTTGGACATCCTACAGAACAAAGCTGTTACGGGAAGACGCCGCATCCAGGGTTTCTTTTCCGTTGGTTTAGGTTCTACCTGAAAAAAATGCGAGTGTTTCTTGGTTCTTGGAAGGGCGGGATGGAGATCCGGGCGCTTGGGGAGTCGGGAGTCGGGACCCGCACTGATCAAAGAGCTACCACTTTTCGAGTTGCTGCCTTTGCGTGGCTATTGGCAACGGATCTTTGGGCTTCAACACTTTCTTCGGTGAAATCGTGGATTTGCCGAATTGGACCCACCAAAAACACACACACACACACACACACACACACACACACACACACACACACACACACACACACACACACACACACACACACACACACACACACACACACACACACACACACACACACACACACACACACACACAAACACACACACACAAACACACACACACAAACAAACAAACAAACAAACACACAAACACACACACACTTTTTGTACAGGGGCAACAGCAGCCAAGCTGTGCAAGTTCTCTTTGCGGAAGTGGGCTCTCTATTCTGAGATGTTGAGACCGCATCCACTCTGTGGTCAATTGGGGCCGGAGGACCGATGCAAACCTGCCATATGTTTGTTTTTGGTATGTTCCAGCGTAAAGGTTTAACAGTGCAACTACTGTTAATCAACCCTGAGAAGTTTAGTTTGATTGGTAGTAGGTCCCAAGCCTAGTGACACAACCACCCCCCCAAACAAATATCCATGTTTTGGTCGACGTCGAGTCGCCAGGTTTTTGATTCTGACTCAGTTCGGCTTCCCTTCCACTGGGTGTCATGATGGGCGTCGCGCGGAGACCCGGAAAAAGGGGGGAAGGTTTGGGGAGAGGGGTTGTTTTGGGTATAGCTCAGTTTTCTGGGGGGCGGCCAATAGAGGAATCTATCCAACTAGGCGAGCCCTCCCCCCCAAGAAAGAAAGAAAGAAAGAAAGAAAGAAAGAAAGAAGGTAGTTCTCCTTTTTGGCTCGCCTTTACAACCAGCCCCTCAAAAATGCACCGCCCGTTGGGTTTTTCCCATCGGCAGCTGAAAGCGAGGCTTGACGCACCTCTGAGCTCGGCTGAGTTGCAAGTGGTCAGGTGGCCTATCCAGAAGCGGGGGGCCCACGTTTTGGAGCCCATGAATGTTTCCGGGATGGTACAGGGAGTGGCGAGTGCCGGGACAGTGACGCCCATGTGTTGGAAAGATAGGCCAAGCGCAGATATGGCCATGGGTCAAAATCCTGTCCAGTGAACATCCCAATCCCCACTAAAATAGACCAAAATGGGTGGTGCACCTACCCCAAAACGGTACCATTGGTTTTGACTCACAGCCATATGGCTTGAAGCAAGCCTAGCTCCTGTGCTCTGCTCGTTTCCAAGACTTCTGTGGAACTTGTCTAGATATCAAGGTCAACTCGCTATGAATCGGGACCATTCATGTGACTGTCGCTCGCTTTCACGCAGAAAAACCGGAAAGGACTATCCTTGGACCCCCGAAAAGGTGAGTAAGTGGGTGGGCGAGGGCTGCCTTGGTCCATGGGGGAGGTGCTTGCCATGCAGAGTTTCTCTGCAATAAGCACGAAGTTACTTGCTCAGAAAGGCTTCTTCCCACGAGTTTGTCCAAGCATTGAGGACCCACTCAGTGATTGCCTTTTGGATGGCGCTCAGCTGGAACCAAGCATGTAGAGGCTTTTTGTTAGGACATATGTGTTCTATAGGAACCACTTTCCCAGCTGGCCCAAGTGAAGCCAAAGCAGCTCGGGAATTCACTCCTTGGGGGTCCAAACCCGGGGCCCCTTTCAGGTTCCATGTCAGTTGACTTGTGGGAATGACATTTCACCAGCCACTCTGGCTCGCCTCATACCAACATCCCCATGCGCACGATTCGGGGCAGGGTTTTGCCTTGCGATTTGGACTGGAAGCCTTCAAACTTGACTCCGGCTTCTGGTGGTCCCCAAACCATGAAGCTTCCGGTTGGACCAAGGCGTCCATTTGTAGTCAAAAAAACTAGTGGACACCTCGTTTCCCTTCAAATCGGTCAATGCCGGGATGCGTTTGCTTGAGCCTTTACCCCTTTTAAGGGGACGCAAAGGCACTGCCCCGTGCAATGGGACTCCAAGAGCAAATTGTTTGCCCCGAGCCCGGAAGCGGAAGGAGCTCCATTTGCCCTGCACGACGTCGAGTCCATAGTGCAGCTCGACCATTGCGACGCCAGGCCTGTGGGAAATGGGGTCGGTTGCCACTGTCTCCGCTGTTCCCCATTTTGGACTCACTTTTGGTATTGGCAGGCCTGTGACAGGCGTATGATCCCAGGAAGTAAACACACAAACCAAAGACGCATTCATTGCATATACCACTAGCTTTGGGGTCTCCCAAACATGAAGTCTCTTTCAAGGCAGGACTCCTGCTGGTCAGGCCGAACGCTCTAGCAAAGCAGCAGTCTCGTGTTGATCAGTCTTGTTTTTATTCAGTCAAGAAAGGAGCATGGCCAGTATTATTTTGTCCCAGGAAGTCCAGCTCCGACCAAAAACACTTTCCGCTTTTGTCATTTCCAGGCTTTCACTGCAGCCATTTCATCGAGGAACTGGGACTGGCTCCCTGCCTTCTTGCGTGGCCGCCGTGTCACATGGCTTCGGCTTTGACTATCATCGGCCTTGACGATGAGCTGGCAGCGATTCCTGCACCATGGCGTGACCGAGTGCAGCACCATGCTCGGCGCTTCCAGGAGAAGAATGCCACAACGGTCCTTAATCGCTACGAGCAGCAGAGGAGAATCATGAGACGGCCGCAGCTTGAAAAGCATGCCTTTCATGTGGCATCCTGGCTGGTGCTTCCAGAGGTGAGAAGAAGCCACGGCGGTTCCGTGGAGGCGCTGCTGTCCAGGTACTTGGAGTCCTTGGATGGGCAGCCACTTTGCGAGCGCCTGAAAGCGGTTCTGTCGCTTGTCTCGGCCAGTTCGGGAGTTGCAGGGCTCTCGGGGTTGCTGGGTAAAGGGCAGAAGAGAAAGGTGGAGATGATGCAGGCAGAAGAGCCAGAAAAGCCAGATTCCAGCAAGCCAGTTGATGCCTGCGGTGAGAAGGCTGTGCGGCTGATGCAGAAGGCCAGCCAAACATGGCAGAACCACCCGTCCGAGTGCCGGGAAGCGTACGTGGAGTCTCTGGAGCAAGAGGTGCAAGAGGCCGACGGAGCTGAGAACTCGGCCAAGCTGCGCATGGTCCTGCGCCGAGCCGTAGCTGCGCTTTCCCCGCCACGGCGTTTGGGTGATGGATGCGAGGGCAAGTTGCTGGCATCCCACGCATCCAACGATGAGTGGACGCTGGCCACCAACCTGCAATCTCGACTTCGCAAAATCGTGCTCCGCTGCCTGGATCGAGTGGACATGGCAGATTTGCGCGTTGCGCCGGTGCTGCAATGCTTGCAGTCACTGCTCCAAAGGTTTCAGGAGCTTGTCACCGGTCAAAGCAGGATCGCTTGCAAGAAGCAATGGGCTCGGCTTCAAGCCAAGTGTGCGAGCACTGTGCCACCCGAAGCAGCAGCAAGCTTGTCAGCGCGTGCAAAGGGAGCCGACGATGGTGCTGGCATTGCCAAGCCCGAGTCTTCAGGATCATGCCCCCATGGCAAGCTGAGACGAAGCTGCGCTCAATGCAGAGGCTACATGGCAAGTGGGCTTACAATTGTCCGCAATGCAGTGTTTGCCCGCACGGAAAAGTCAAGCGCAATTGCTCGGAATGCACACCCTGTCCGCATGGCAAGGCAAAACAAATCTGCTCGCAGTGCACGGGATGTCCGCATAGTAAGCAAAAACAATACTGCCTGCAGTGCGGCGCATGCCCACATGGCAAGATCAAGCAGAATTGCTTGCAGTGCAGCGCATGCCCACATGGCAAGATTAAGAACAACTGCGTGCGCTGCAGCGCATGCCCACATGGCAAGATTAAGAAGAACTGTGTGCAGTGCAGCGCATGCCCGCACGGCAAGCTGAAGAGGAACTGTCGTATGTGTGCCGAAGCGAGGGGAAAAGTGAACTGCACGCTTTCAGGCTAGTTGCTCCATTGTTTCGCTGTTGCCAAATAATTAGTTAGGCTGGGTGTAGGCGCTCCAGTTGCTGGTGGCTGAAGAGATTTTGGAGCTTGTTGTCATTTTGCCCGTGCAAGATTCTTCTTGGCTTCGGGGACTCATGTCAACAGATTCTTGGACCTCTGAAGGAGCGCGGTCCAGGGCTTGAGCTGGCGTGAGCCCCAGGGAACAGCGTTTGGGTTGACAGCTAACATTGGTTGGAACCTGCGATCTTTTTGATTCCCAAAGGAAGGGCCGGCGCACTGAAAGCGCGTCTTACCATTCGGCCAGTGCTTCTGCCACAAAGGCGTTCCCAGTGCAGGTCTCCATCTACACGTTTCACGGGAATTCAAACCTTCAGTTTGCATCCGTCTCTTGATCGCTCGAGCTGGCCAAACTTGGTTCCCGGTCTCTTTGGAAGGGTGTACCGGAAGGCGGAAGTTTGGTCGCCATTCCTGGGGGCATAGAACTTACAAAATGCAGAATCGAGTTTGGTAGTTGGCCTTTCCAATGTCAATTTGCCTTCCGGCGGGTTTGCACCGGAAGGCAGAAGGCCTGGGAGGTGCGGAGGCCGCGGGGTTCGCCTCTCGTGAGGCGGGGCCACTGGGCCGGTCTAAGGTAACGGAAGGCAGTCTTCGGGGTTATGGGCATGCAAAGCAAGAAGTCACAAGAAGTCGCAAGAAGTCGAGAAGCCAAAGGAGCGAGTCACGTTTTACCTGAGGGCTGGGGGTTTTCAGACGACTCGCCTTGTTCGACTCTTCAAATATTGTCCCGGGAGGTGCACTGAAAGAGGAACAGGAGGGTGGCGTTCTCAAAGGCATCGCCGTTCTCCAAGTCGAATCTTCTGTCTGGTTCCAGTTGGACATCCAGTTGGACCCTGAGGGCAGTGGTTGGCAGACTAAGCAGATCGGATTCGGCCCCGTTTTTAAGGAATGAAGGGACATCGCAAAGCTTGTGGTTTACACATGTTTGAACATGTTCAGGCAATCGGCGGACCCGTGCATGCCCAAAAGCCGATTTGAACGTGTTCAAAGAATGCTTGGCCGCTTCTGCCTGGGGTTGCTTTTCAGGTAATGGGCCTCTGATTGACCGCCTTGCTTTTCGCCCAGGATCAACCTGAATGGTCTGGTTTTGTTGCTGGCTAGCAGATAGCAGTTGGTCTACAAGGCTTGACCTGAACGCATCCACAGCCAACAACGATGAACGGCATGCCTTGTTCCAACATTTCGAAGTGGACAATAGGCCTTCCCACTTTGAAGATTGTTAGAAACAGGGTATCCTATTCATGTGCACCATGCTCTCCAAGTGACCCTATTGAGATGTCCTTGACTGCCTGAGCGGCTGAGTTTTGACCCACTAAGAAACGGGGGTTGATCAAAGGGTCCTCTACATGGGATGAGCATTGGGTGAAACCACTCTACATGGGACGCGCATTGCACTAAAGTGGTGATATTTTCCACGAAACGGGAAACATTAGCCTGACCCCCGAAACAGACCGTCATTCACCCTCCCTTGACACACTTCGCCTAGTGCATGTCCTCCCAGTGGCCAGCTCGACCCGAAGCCAAGCCCGCTTGGTTGCTGCAGATCAGTGGCATACGTGACGGTTTTCCCAGACCCCAAGCAAGGCTTCAGAAACGGCCCAAAATGACCCCTGAGCTCTTGACTTGACATCCCGGGAATGAAAGCGGACTTTTTCCAAGGGGTGGAGGTGCTTGCCAGATGAGTTCTGCGACAAAGACCTGCTTTTTTCCCACAATTTTGTCCACAAATATTTGGGACACATGTTCTATCATCATGTTTGGCAAGGCAAATGCGACTTGTAGAAGGAAGCCGCTTTCCCAGCCCCATGGTCTATTTCCTGTTTGAAGTGAAACCAAACGACCCTAGTATTTCACTCCCTGGGGGTCCCTGAAAGAGGAATATGGGCCAAATCCAGGACCCTTTCAGGTTCCGTGTCAGAAGATAAATCATGCTTTACTTGCGGGAATGACATTTTACCATCCACTCCTAGGCGTCAAGTGGTAAACCTCATACCAACATCCCTGCGCGCAAGATTTGGGGCAGGGTTTTGTCTTGCGATTTGGACTGGAAGTGGTGGTCCCCAAACCATGAAGCTTCCGGTTGGACCAAGGCATCCATTTGTAGTCATAAAATAGTGGAAGCCTGGGCTCTCCTGTTTCCCTTCAAATCGTTCAATACCGGGATGCTTTTTCTTGAGCCCTTTTACACTTTTACCCCTTCTAAGGGACGCAAAGGCACAACCCTATGCCATGGACACTTAGAGCTTTTGTTGCATCCCAAACCCCTGAAGGAGCTGCATTTGCCCTACACGAGGGTTTTGCCTTCGGTCAGGAGATTTGACGTCGAGTCAGCTGCTCGACAATTGCGCCAGGCCTATGGGAAATGGGGTTTGGAGGCCCGCCCACTTCTTATTTCGGAATCACTCTCGGTATTTGCAGGCCTATGACAGCGGTATGATCCGAGGAGGTGAAACACAAACAACAACCCATTGATTGCATGTACCATTGGCATTATTAGCATCATTGGCATTCAGCAGATTTCGTAAAGTAAATTCCAAAACAAGTCCCTTCCAAGGCAGACCGCCCGGTCAGGCCTGACGCTCCAGCAAAGCAGCACGTGTTGATCGTCTTGTTCTCATTCAGTCAAGAACGGAGCATTGCCACTATTCTTTTGTCGCAGGAAGCCCAGCTCTCACCCTGCTTTTGGCATTTCTAGGCTTTCACTGCAGCCATTTCATCGAGGGACTGGGCTCCCCTTCCTTCTTGCGTGGCAGCTGTGTCACATGTGCTCTGTGGCATGGCTTCGGCTTTGACTACCGTTTGCCTTGACGATGAGCTGGCAGCGATGCCTGCACCATGGCGTGATCGAGTGCAGCACCATGCTCGGCGCTTTCAGGAGAAGGATGCCACAACGGTCCTGAATCGCTACGAGCAGCAGAGGAGAATCATGAGCCGGCCGCAGCTTGAAAAGCATGCCTTTCATGTAGCATCCTGGCTGGTGCTTCCAGAGGTGAGAAGAAGCCACGGCGGTTCCGTGGAGGCGCTGCTGTCCAGGTACTTGGAGTCCTTGGATGGGTGGGCACTCTGCGAGCGCCTGAAAGCGGTTCTGTCGCTTGTCTCGGCCAGTTCGGGAGTTGCAGGGCTCTCGGGGTTGCTGGGCAGAGGGCAGAAGAGAAGGGCGGAGTTGATGCAAGCAGAAGAGCCAGAAAAGCCAGATTCCGCCAAGCCAGTTGATGCGTGCCGTGAAAAGGCTTTGCGCCTGATGCAGAAGGCCAGCCAAACGTGGCAGAACCACCCATCCGAGTGCCGGGAAGTGTACGTGGAGTCTCTGGAGAAAGAGATGCAAGAGGCCGACGGAGCTGAGAACTCGGCCAAGCTGCGCATGGTCCTGCGCCGAGCTGTAGCTGCACTTTCCCCGCCTCGGCGTTTGGGTGATGGATGCGAGGGCAAGTTGCTGGCATCCCACGCATCCAACGACCAGTCGATGCTGGCCACCAACCTGCAATCTCGGCTTCGCAAAATCGTGCTCTGCTGCCTGGATCGAGTGGACTTGGCAGATTTGCGCCTTGCGCCAGTGGTGCAATGCTTGCAGTCACTGCTCCAAACATTTGAGGAGCTTTGCACCGGTGAAAGCATGATCGGATGCAGGAAGCAATGGGCTCGGCTACAAGCCAAGTGCGCCAGCACTGTGCCACCCGAAGCAGCAGCAAGCTTGTCAGCGCGTGCAAAGGGAGCTGAAGATTGTGTTGGCATTGTCAAGCCGAAGTCTTCAGCATCATGCCCCCATGGCAAGGTGAGACGAAGCTGCGCTCAATGCACAGGCTGTCCACATGGCAAGCAGCCTCAACAATGCCCGCAATGCAGTGCCTGCCCGCACGGAAAAGTCAAGCGCAATTGCTCGGAATGCACACCCTGTGCGCATGGCAAGGCAAAACGAATCTGCTTGCAATGCACGGGATGTCCACACGGAAAGCAAAAAAAGTACTGCCTGCAGTGCGGCGCATGCCCACATGGCAAGATCAAGCAGAATTGCTTGCAGTGCAGCGCATGCCCACATGGCAAGATCAAGCAGAATTGCTTGCAGTGCAGCGCATGCCCGCACGGCAAGTCCAAGCGCAACTGCTTGCAGTGCAGCGCATGCCCACATGGCAAGATCAAGAACAACTGCGTGCAGTGCAGCGCATGCCCGCACGGCAAGCTGAAGAGGAATTGTCGTATGTGTGCTGAAGCGAGGGGAAAAGTGAACTGCACGCTTTCAGGCAAGATGTTGCATTATTTCGCTGTTGCAGAATACTTAGTTCGGCTGGGTTTAGGCGATCCAGTTGCTGGTGGCTGAAGAGATTTTGGGGCTTGTTGTCTTTCCTTATGGAGGCAAAGGCGGTGCCCCTGCAAGATTCTTCTTGGCTTCGGTGGACTTGTTTGGATTTTCAACAAATTGTTGGACCGGGCTTGCGCTGGCATGAGCCCTAAGGAACGGCGTGTGGGTTGACAGTTAATATTGGTTTGAATTTGAGATTTTTGTGAATGCCCAAAAAAGGGCGGCATACTGAAAGCGTGTCTCACAATTCGGCGTCCCCAGTCCAGGTCTCCATCTATATGTTTAATTGGAAGTGACACCTTCAGTTTTGCATCCGTCTCTTGATCGCTCGAGCTGGCCAAACTTGGTTCCCGGTCTCTTTGGAAGGGTGTACCGGAAGGCGGAAGTTTGGTCGCCATTCCTGGGGGCATAGAGCTTACAAAATGCAAAGATCGAGCTCGGTAGTTGGCCTTGCCAATGTCCACTTGCCTTCCGGCGGGTTTGCGCATGCCTTTGAGGCACCAGAGGCAGAACGTGGATGTTGAGGGCCTGGCTGGGCTTTCGGAATCCTTGAATACTGGAATGACTTTTAGCCGGATAATTTTTGCAGGTCCATGTCAGAACAAGAGACACATGGCGTGATTTTTTGGAATGAGACTTTGCTGACCATCCTTCGGCCTTTGGTTCAGGGCTTTGCCCGGACGTCGAGTCTGGCGCGGAGCGGCCTGAGCGGCGCGGAGGCCGCGGGGCCTCGCGGAGTTCGTGAGGGGCCATGGCCCGGTCTCAGGTAACGGAAGGCAGTCTTCGGGGTATGCTTATGAAAACGCAAAACAAGAAAGACGTCACAAGTCGCAAGAAGTCGCAAGAAGTCACAAGAAGTCGCAAGAAGTCGGGAAGCCAAAGGGCGAGTCACGTTTTACTTGAGGGCCGGAGGTTTTCAGAAGACTCGCCTTGTTCGACTCTTCAAATATTGTCCCGGGAGGTGCTTCACTGAAAGAGGAACAGGAGGGTGGCGTTCTCAAAGGCATCACCGTTCTCCAAGTCGAATCTCCTGTCTTGTACCAGTTGTACATCCAGTTGGACCCCTGAGGGCAGTGGTTGGCGGACTAAGCAGATCGAATTCGGCCCCGTTTTTAAGGATTGAAGGGACATCCGAAAGCTTGTGGTTTAAACATGATTGAACATGTTCAGGCAATCGGCCGACCCTTGTCGTGCATGCCCAAAAGCCGATTTGAACGTGTTCAAAGAATGCTTGGCCGCTTCTGCCTGGGGTTGCTTTTCAGGTAATGGGCCTCTGATTGACCGCCTTGCTTTTCGCCCAGGATCAACCTGAAGGGTCTGGTTCTGTTGCTGGCTAGCAGATAGCAGTTGGTCCACAAGGCTTGACCTGAACGCATCCACAGCCAACAGCGATGAACGGCATGCCTTGTTCCAACATTTCGAAGTGGACAATGGGCCTTCCCACTTTGAAGATTGTTAGAAACAGGGTATCCTATTCATGTGCACCATGCTCTCCGAGTGACCCTATTGAGATGTCCTTGACTGCCTGAGCGGCTGAGTTTTGACCCATTAAGAAACGGGGGTTGATCAAAAGGTCCTCTACATGGGATGAGCATTGGGTGCAACCACTCTACATTGGATGCGCATTGCACTAAAGTGGTGATATTTTCCACGAAATGGGAAAAGTTAGCCTGAACCCCGAAACAGACAGTGGCCAGCTCGACCCGAAGCCAAGCCCGCTTGGTTGCTGCAGATCAGTGGGATACGTGACGGTTTTCCCAGACCTCAAGCAAGGCTTCAGACATGGCCCAAAATGACCCCTGAGCTCTTGACTTGACATCCCGGGAATGAAAGCGGACTTTTTCCAAGGGGTGGAGGTGCTTGCCAGATGAGTTCTGCGATGAAGACCTGCTTTTTTCCCACAACTTTGTCCACAAATATTTAGGACACATGTTCTATCATCATCTTTGGCAAGGCAAATGCGACTTGTAGAAGGAAGCCGCTTTCCCAGCCCCATGGTCCATTTCCTGTTTGAAGTGAAGCCAAACGACCCTGCATTTCACTCCCTGGGGGTCCCTGAAAGAGGAATATGGGCCAAATCCGGGACCCTTTCAGGTTCCGTGTCAGAAGATAAATCATGCTTTACTTGCGGGAATGGCATCTTACCATCCACTCCTAGGCGTCAAGTGGTGAACCTCATACCAACAGGGTTTTGTCTTGCGATTTGGACTGGAAGCCTTCAAAGCTGACTCCGGCTTTTGGTGGTCCCCAAACCATGAAGCTTCCGGTTGGACCAAGGCGTCCATTTGTAGTCATAAAATAGTGGAAGCCTGGGCTCTCCTGTTTCCCTTCAAATCGTTCAATACCGGGATGCTTTTTCTTGAGCCCTTTTACACTATTACCCTTTGTAAAGGACGCAAAGGCACGACCCGATGCCATGAACACTTAGAGCTTTTTTTGCATCCCAAACCCCTGAAGAAGCTGCATTTGCCCTACACGAGTGTTTTGCCTTCGGTCAGGAGATTTGACGTCGAGTCAGCTGCTCGAGAATTGCGCCAGGCCTGTGGGAAATGGGATTTGAGGCCCGCCCACTTTCCTATTTCGGAATCACTCTCGGTATTTGCAGGCCTATGACAGCGGTATGATCCGAGGAGGTGAAACACAAACCAAAAACGCATTGATTGCATGTACCATTGGCATTATTAGCATCATTGGCATTCAGCAGATTTCGTAAAGTAAAAGGTTCTCAATCATGCGTTACCAGCTTTGGGGGTTCCAAAACAAGTCCCTTCCAAGGCAGACCACCTGCCGGTCACGCCTGACGCTCCGGAAAGCAACACGTGTTGATTGTCTTGTTCTCATTCAGTCAAGAACGGGAGCATTGCCACTATTCTTTTGTCGCAGAAAGCCCAGCTCCGACCCTGCTTTTGTCATTTCTAGGCTTTCACTGCAGCCATTGCATCGAGGGACTGGGCTCCCGTTCCTTCTTGCGTGGTCGTTGTTTCACATGTGCTCCGTGGCATGGCTTCGGCTTTGACAACCGTTTGCCTTGAAGATGAGCTGGCAGCGATGCCTGCACCATGGCGTGACCGAGTGCAGCACCATGCTCGGCGCTTTCACGAGAAGGATGCCACAACGGTCCTGAATCGCTACGAGCAGCAGAGGAGAATCATGAGCCGGCCGCAGCTCGAAAAGCATGCCTTTCATGTGGCATCCTGGCTGGTGCTTCCAGAGGTGAGAAGAAGCCAGGGCGATTCCGTGGAGGCGCTGCTGTCCAGGTACTTGGAGTCCTTGGATGGGCAGCCACTTTGCGAGCGCCTGAAAGTGGTTCTGTCGCTTGTCTCGGCAAGTTCGGGAGTTGCAGGGCTCTCGGGGTTGCTGGGTAAAGGGCAGAAGAAAAAGGTGGAGATGATGCAAGCAGAAGAGCCAGAAAAGCCGGATTCCAGCAAGCCAGTTGATGCCTGCGGTGAAAAGGCTGCGAGGCTGATGCAGAAGGCCAGCCAAACGTGGCAGAACCACCCGTCCGAGTTCCGGGAAGTGTGCGTGGAGTCTCTGGAGCAGGAGATGCAAGAGGCCGATGGAGCTGAGAACTCGGCCAAGCTGCGCATGGTCCTGCGCCGAGCCGTAGCTGCGCTTTCCCCGCCACGGCGTCTGGGTGATGGGTGCGAGGGCAAGTTGCTGGCATCCCACGCATCCAACGACCAGGCGACGCTGGCCACCAACCTGCAATCCCGGCTTCGCAAAATCGTGCTCTGCTGCCTGGATCGAGTGGACCTGGCAGATTTGCGTCTTGCACCGGTGCTGCAATGCTTGCAGTCACTGCTCCAAAGGTTTCAGGAGCTTGTCACCGGTGAAAGCAGGATCGCTTGCAAAAAGCAATGGGCTCGGCTTCAAGCCAAGTGTGCGAGCACCGTGCCGCCCGAAGCAGCAGCAAGCTTGTCAGCGTGTGCAAAGGGAGCCGAAGATTGTGCTGGCATTGCCAAGCCCAAGTCTTCAGCATCATGCCCCCATGGCAAGGTGAGACGAAGCTGCGCTCAATGCACAGGCTGTCCACATGGCAAGCGGCCTCAACAATGCCCGCAATGCAGTGCCTGCCCGCACGGAAAAGTCAAGCGCAATTGCTCGGAATGCACACCCTGTCTGCATGGCAAGGCAAAACGATTCTGCTCGCAGTGCACGGGATGTCCGCACGGTAAGCAAAAACAATTCTGCTTGCTGTGCAGCGCATGCCCGCACGGAAATGTCAAGCGCAACTGCGTGCAGTGCAGCGCATGCCCACATGGAAAGATCAAGCAGAATTGCTTGCAGTGCAGCGCATGCCCACATGTCAAGATTAAGAAGAACTGTGTGCAGTGCAGCGCATGCCCGCACGGCAAGCTGAAGAGGAACTGTCTTATGTGTGCCGAAGCGAGGGGAAAAGTGAACTGCACGCTTTCAGGCTAGTTGCTCCATTGTTTTGCCGTTGCAAAATAATTAGTTAGGCTGGGTCTAGGCGCTCCAGTTGCTGGTGGCTGAAGAGATTTTGGAGCTTGTTGTCATTTTGCCCGTGCAAGATTCTTCTTGGCTTCGGGGACTTGTGTCAACAGATTCTTGGACCTCTGAAGGAGCGCGGTCCAGGGGCTTGCGCTGGCATGAGCCCCAGGGAACAGCGTTTGGGTTAACAGCTAACATTAATTGGAACCTGCGATCTTTTCGATTCCCAAAGGGAGGGCCGGCGCACTGAAAGCGTGTCTTACCATTCGGCCGGGAAACTTGGTTCCCGGTCTCTTTGGAAGGGTGTACCGGAAGGCGGAAGTTTGGTCGCCATTCCTGGGGGCATAGAACTTACAAAATGCAAAATCGAACTTGGTAGTAGTTGGCCTTTCCAATGTCCACTTGAGCCGGCGGGTTTGCACCGGAAGGCATCGGAAGGCATCAGTGTGCCCTGCTTGATTTTTGCATTTTGTAAGTTGGCGCAGAGCGGAAGGCAGTCTTCGGGGTTATGGGCATGCACAAAGTCACAAGAAGTCGCAAGAAGTCGCAAGAAGTCGAGAAGCCAAAGGGCGAGTCACGTTTTACCTGAGGGCCGGGGGTTTTCAGAAGACTCGCCTTGTTCGACTCTTCAAATATTGTCCCGGGAGGTGCTTCACTGAAAGAGGAACAGGAGGGTGGCGTTCTCAAAGGCATCGCCGTTCTCCAAGTTGAATCTGCTGTCTGGTACCAGTTGGACATCCAGTTGGACCCCTGAGGGTAGTGGTTGGCAGACTAAGCAGATCGGATTCGGCCCCGTTTTTAAGGAATGAAGGGACATCCCAAAGCTTGTGGTTTAAACATGTTTGAACATGTTCAGGCAATCGGCGGACCCTTGTCGTGCATGCCCAAAAGCCGATTTGAACGTGTTCAAAGAATGCTTGGCCGCTTCTGCCTGTTGCTTTTCAGGTAATGGGCCTCTGATTGACCGCCTTGCTTTTCGCCCAGGATCAACCTGAAGGGTCTGGTTCTGTTGCTGGCTAGCAGATAGCAGTTGGTCCACAAGGCTTGATGTTCTCGGAGTGAGGGCTCCTTTCGTGGTGACGGCCCGAATAGCTTTGGACCTGAGCGCATCCACAGCCAACAGCGATGACCGGCATGCCTTGTTCCAACATTTCGAAGTGGACAATGGGCCTTCCCTCTTTGAATGCTCTCCGAGTGACCCTATTGAGATGTCCTTGACTGCCTGAGCGGCTGAGTTTTGACCCATTAAGAAACGGGGGTTGATCAAAAGGTCCTCTACATGGGATGAGCATTGGGTGACACCACTCTACATGGGACGCGCATTGCACTAAAGTGGTGATATTTTCCACGAAATGGGAAAAGTTAGCCTGAACCCCGAAACAGACAGTGGCCAGCTCGACCCGAAGCCAAGCCCGCTTGGTTGCTGCAGATCAGTGGGATACGTGACGGTTTTCCCAGACCCCAAGCAAGGCTTCAGAAATGGCCCAAAATGACCCCTGAGCTCTTGACTTGACATCCCGGGAATGAAAGCGGACTTTTTCCAAGGGGTGGAGGTGCTTGCCAGATGAGTTCTGTGATAAAGACCTGCTTTTTTCCAACAAATATTTGGGACACAAGTTCTATCATCATGTTTGGCAAGGCAAATGCGACTTGTAGAAGGAAGCCGCTTTCCCAGCCCCATGGTCCATTTCCTGTTTGAAGTGAAGCCAAACGACCCTGCATTTCACTCCCTGGGGGTCCCTGAAAGAGGAACATGGGCCAAATCCGGGACCCTTTCAGGTTCCGTGTCAGAAGATAACTCATGCTTTACTTGCGGGAATGGCATCTTACCATCCACTCCTAGGCGTCAAGTGGTGAACCTCATACCAACAGGGTTTTGTCTTGCGATTTGGACTGGAAGCCTTCAAACCTGACTCCGGCTTTTGGTGGTCCCCAAACCATAAAGCTTCCGGTTGGACCAAGGCGTCCATTTGTAGTCATAAAATAGTGGAAGCCTGGGCTCTCCTGTTTCCCTTCAATTCGTTCAATACCGGGATGCTTTTTCTTGAGCCCTTTTACACTTTTACTTCTAAGGGACGCAAAGGCACGACCCTATGCCATGGACACTTAGAGCTTGTTTTGCATCCCAAACCCCTGAAGAAGCTGCATTTGCCCTACACGAGTGTTTTGCCTGCGGTCAGGAGATTTGACGCCCACTTTCCTATTTCGGAATCACTCTCGGTATTTGCAGGCCTATGACAGCGGTATGATCCGAGGAAACCAAAAACGCATTGATTGCATGTACCATTGGCATTATTATCATCATTGGCATTCAGCAGATTTCGAAAAGTAAATTCCAAAACAAGTCCCTTCCAAGGCAGACCACCTGCCGGTCAGGCCTGACGCCCCAGCAAAGCAGCACGTGCTGATCGTCTTGTTTTCATTCAGTCGAGAACGGGAGCATTGCCAGTATTCTTTTGTCGCAGGAAGCCCAGCTCCGATCCTGCTTTTGGCATTTCTAGGCTTTCACTGCAGCCATTGCATCGAGGGACTGGGCTCGCGTTCCTTCTTGCGTGGTCGTTGTGTCACATGTGCTCTGTGGCATGGCTTCGGCTTTGACTACCATCGGCCTTGAAGATGAGCTGGCAGCGATGCCTGCACCATGGCGAAGGATGCCACAACGGTCCTGAATCGCTACGAGCAGCAGAGGAGAATCATGAGCCGGCCGCAGCTCGAAAAGCATGCCTTTCATGTGGCATCCTGGCTGGTGCTTCCAGAGGTGAGAAGAAGCCAGGGCGATTCCGTGGAGGCACTACTGTCCAGGTACTTGGAGTCCTTGGATGGGCAGCCACTTTGTGAGCGCCTGAAAGTGGTTCTGTCACTTGTCTCGGCCAGTTCGGGAGTTGCAGGGCTCTCGGGGTTGCTGGGCAAAGGGCGGAAGAGAAAGGCGGAGATGATGCAGGCAGAAGAGCCAGAAAAGCCGGATTCCAGCAAGCCAGTTGATGCCTGCGGTGAAAAGGCTGTGCAGCTGATGCAGAAGGCCAGCCAAACATGGCAGAACCAGCCGTCCGAGTTCCGGGAAGCGTACGTGGATTCTCTGGAGCAGGAGATGCAAGAGGCCGACGGAGCTGAGAACTCGGCCAAGCTGCGCATGGTCCTGCGCCGAGCCGTAGCTGCGCTTTCCCCGCCACGGCGTCTGGGTGATGGGTGCGAGGGCAAGTTGCTGGCATCCCACGCATCCAACGACCAGGCGACGCTGGCCACCAACCTGCAATCTCGACTTCGCAAAATCGTGCTCCGCTGCCTGGATCGAGTGGACATGGCAGATTTGCGTCTTGCACCGGTGCTGCAATGCTTGCAGTCACTGCTCCAAAGGTTTCAGGAGCTTGTCACCGGTGAAAGCAGGATCGCTTGCAAGAAGCAATGGGCTCGGCTTCAAGCCAAGTGTGCGAGCACCGTGCCGCCCGCAGCAGCAGCAAGCTTGTCAGCGTGTGCAAAGGGAGCCGAAGATTGTGCTGGCATTGCCAAGCCCGAGTCTTCAGCATCATGCCCCCATGGCAAGGTGAGACGAAGCTGCGCTCAATGCACAGGCTGTCCACATGGCAAGCAGCCTCAACAATGCCCGCAATGCAGTGCCTGCCCGCACGGAAAAGTCAAGCGCAATTGCTCGGAATGCACACCCTGTGCGCATGGCAAGGCAAAACGAATCTGCTTGCAATGCACGGGATGTCCACACGGAAAGCAAAACAAGTACTGCCTGCAGTGCGGCGCATGCCCGCACGGCAAGATCAAGAGCAACTGCTTGCAGTGCAGCGCATGCCCACATGGAAAGATCAAGCAGAATTGCTTGCAGTGCAGCGCATGCCCACATGGCAAGATCAAGCAGAATTGCTTGCAGTGCAGCGCATGCCCACATGGCAAGATCAAGAGCAGCTGCGTGCAGTGCAGCGCATGCCCACATGGCAAGATCAAGAACAACTGCGTGCAGTGCAGCGCATGCCCGCACGGCAAGCTGAAGAGAAATTGTCGTATGTGTTCCGAAGCGAGGGGAAAAGTGAACTGCACGCTTTCAGGCTAGTTGCTCCATTGCAAAATAATTAGTTCGGCTGGGTTTAGGCGATCCAGTTGCGGTTGGCTGAAGAGACTTTGGAGCTTGTTGTCTTTCCTTATGGAGGCAAAGGCGGTGCCCCTGCAAGATTCTTCTTGGCTTCGGTGGACTTGTTTGGAATTTCAACAAATTGTTGGACCGGGCTTGTGAGCCCTAAGGAACGGCGTGTGGGTTGACAGTTAATATTGGTTTGAATTTGAGATTTTTGTGAATGCCCAAAAAAGGGCGGCATACTGAAAACGTGTCTCACAATTCGGCTTCCCCAGTCCAGGTGTCCATCTATATGTTTGATTGGAAGTGACACCTTCAGTTTTGCATCCGTCTCTTGATCACTCGAGCTGGCCAAACTTGGTTCCCTGGAAGGGTGTACCGGCAGGCGGAAGTTGGGTAGCCAGTCTTTGGGGGCATAGAACTTGCGAAATGCAAAGATCGAGCTCGGCAGTTGGCCTTTCCAATGTCCACTTGAGCCGGCGGGTTTGCGCATGCCTTTGAGGCAACAGACGCAGAAACGCGCCAAATCCGCAGCTCGTGGATGTTGAGGGCCTGGGCTCTCGTAATCGTTGAATACCGGAATGACACGACTTTAGCCGGGGACCCCTTCAGATGAGCCATGTCAGAAGAAGAAACATGGTGCTTTTTCCCCACCCGACAGGAAGGGGTTGTTAGATTTTATGTTGGAATCCGCGGCTCGTGGATGTTTTCCCGGGGTCCTGGCTGGGCTTTCGGAATCGTTGAATACTGGAATGACTTTCGCCGGATCATTTTTCAGGTCCATGTCAGAAGAAGAGACACGCGGCGTGTTATTTTTTGGAATGAGACTTTGCGGACCATCCTTCGGCCTTTGCGTCCAGCCTGGCGCCAGGCCTCGCGGAGGCTGCGGGGCCTCGCGGAGTTCGTGAGGGGCCACGGGCCAGTCTAAGGTAACGCAAGGCAGTCTTCGGGGTATGCTTCTGAAAACGCAAAACAAGAAAGACGTCACAATCCTAATAAGTCGCAAGAAGTCGCAAGAAGTCGCAAGAAGTCACAAGAAGTCGCAAGAAGTCGAGAAGCCAAAGGGCAAGTCACGTTTTACCTGAGGGCCGGGGGTTTTCAGAAGACTCGCCTTGTTCGACTCTTCAAATATTGTCCCGGGAGGTGCTTCACTGAAAGAGGAACAGGAGGGTGGCGTTCTCAAACGCCGTTCTCCAAGTCGAATCTCCTGTCTGGTACCAGTTGCACATCAGTTGGACCCCCTGAGGGCAGTGGTTGGCGGACTAAGCAGATCGAATTCGGCCCCGTTTTTAAGGATTGAAGGGACATCCGAAAGCTTGTGGTTTAAACATGTTTGAACATGTTCAGGCAATCGGCCGACCCTTGTCGTGCATGCCCAAAAGCCGATTTGAACGTGTTCAAAGAATGCTTGGCCGTTTCTGCCTGTTGCTTTTCAGGTAATGGGCCTCTGATTGACCGCCTTGCTTTTCGCCCAGGATCAACCTGAAGGGTCTGGTTCTGTTGCTGGCTAGCAGATAGCAGTTGGTCCACAAGGCTTGACCTGAACGCATCCACAGCCAACAGCGATGAACGGCATGCCTTGTTCCAACATTTCGAAGTGGACAATGCGCCTTGTCACTTTGAAGACTGTTGGAAACAGGGGATCCTATTCATGTGCACCATGCTCTCCGAGTGACCCTATTGAGATGTCCTTGACTGCCTGAGCGGCTGAGTTTTGACCCATTAAGAAACGGGGGGGTTGATCGAAAGGTCCTCTACATGGGATGAGCATTGTGTGCAACCACTCTACATTGGATGCGCATTGCACTAAAGTGGTGATACTTTCCACGAAATGGGAAAAGTTAGCCTGAACCCCAAAACAGACAGTGGCCAGCTCGACCCGAAGCCAAGCCCGCTTGGTTGCGGCAGATCAGTGGGGTACGTGACGGTTTTCCCAGACCCCAAGCAAGGCTTCAGAAATGGCCCAAAATGACCCCTGAGCTCTTGACTTGACATCCCGGGAATGAAAGCGGACTGTTTCCAAGGGGTGGAGGTTGCCAGATGAGTTCTGCGATAAAGACCTGCTTTTTTCCCACAACTTTGTCCACAAATATTTGGGACACATGTTCTATCATCATGTTTGGCAATGCAAATGCGACTTGTAGAAGGTGTTTGCGCTTTTTTTTCTGCCTGGGATTCAGCTTAATTTGCCTAATGGGACGGAATTATATATACCCCATGGTCCATTTCCTGTTTGAAGTGAAGCCAAACGACCCTAGTATTCACTCCCTGGGGGTCCCTGAAAGAGGAACATGGGCCAAATCCGGGACCCTTTCAGGTTCCGTGTCAGAAGATAAATCATGCTTTACTTGCGGGAATGACATTTTACCGTCCACTCCTAGGCGTCAAGTGGTAAACCTCATACCAACATCCCTGCGCGCAAGATTTGGGGCAGGGTTTTGTCTTGCGATTTGGACTAGAAGCCTTCGAACCTGACTCCGGCTTTTGGTGGTCCCCAAACCATGAAGCTTCCGGTTGGACCAAGGCGTCCATTTGTAGTCATAAAATAGTGGAAGCCTGGGCTCTCCTGTTTCCCTTCAAATCGTTCAATACCGGGATGCTTTTCTTGAGCCCTTTTACACTTTTACCCCTTCTAAGGGACGCAAAGGCACGACCCTATGCCATGGACACTTAGAGCTTTTTTTGCATCCCAAACCCCTGAAGAAGCTGCATTTGCCCTACACGAGTGTTTTGCCTTCGGTCAGGAGATTTGACGTCGAGTCAGCTGCTCGACAATTGCGCCAGGCCTGTGGGAAATGGGGTTTGAGGCCAGCCCGGCCAGCCCACTTTCTTATTTCGGAATCACTCTCGGTATTTGCAGGCCTATGACAGCGGTATGATCCGAGGAGGTGAAACACAAACAAAAACGCATTGATTGCATGTACCATTGGCATTATTAGCATCATTGGCAGTCAGCAGATTTTGTAAAGTAAATTCCAAAACAAGTCCCTTGCAAGGCAGACCACCTGCCGGTCAGGCCTGACGCTCCAGCAAAGCAGCACGTGTTGATCGTCTTGTTCTCATTCAGTCAAGAACGGAGCATCCAGTATTCTTTTGTCGCAGGAAGCCCAGCTCCGATCCTGCTTTTGTCATTTCTAGGTTTTGACTGCAGCCATTGCATCGAGGGACTGGGCTCCCGTTCCTTCTTGCGTGGTCGTTGTGTCACATGTGCTCCGTGGCATGGCTTCGGCTTTGACTACCATCGGCCTTGAAGATGAGCTGGCAGCGATGCCTGCACCATGGCGTGACCGAGTGCAGCACCATGCTCGTCGCTTTCACGAGAAGGATGCCACAACGGTCCTGAATCGCTACGAGCAGCAGAGGAGAATCATGAGCCGGCCGCAGCTTGAAAGACATGCCTTTCATGTGGCATGCTGGCTGGTGCTTCCAGAGGTGAGAAGAAGCCAGGGCGGTTCCGTGGAGGCGCTGCTGTCCAGGTACTTGGAGTCCTTGGATGGGCAGCCGCTTTGCGAGCGCCTGAAAGCGGTTCTGTCACTTGTCTCGGCCAGTTCGGGAGTTGCAGGGTTCTCGGGGTTGCTGGGTAAAGGGCAGAAGAGAAAGGTGGAGATGATGCAGGCAGAAGAGCCAGAAAAGCCGGATTCCAGCAAGCCAGTTGATGCCTGCGGTGAGAAGGCTTTGCGCCTGATGCAGAAGGCCAGCCAAACGTGGCAGAACCACCCATGCGAGTTCCGGGAAGTGTACGTGGAGTCTCTGGAGCAGGAGATGCAAGAGGCCGACGGAGCTGAGAACTCGGCCAAGCTGCGCATGGTCCTGCGCCGAGCCGTAGCTGCGCTTTCCCCGCCACGGCGTTTGGGTGATGGATGCGAGGGCAAGATGACGGCATCTATCCCATCCAACGATGAGTGGACGCTGGCCACCAACCTGCAATCCCGGCTTCGCAAAATTGTGCTCCGGTGCCTGGATCGAGTGGACCTGGCAGATTTGCGCGTTGCGCCGGTGCTGCAATGCTTGCAGTCACTGCTCCAAAGGTTTCAGGAGCTTGTCACCGGTGAAAGCAGGATCGCTTGCAAGAAGCAATGGGCTCGGCTTCAAGCCAAGTGTGCGAGCACCGTGCCGCCCGAAGCAGCAGCAAGCTTGTCAGCGTGTGCAAAGGGAGCCGAAGATGGTGCTGGCATTTTCAAGCCCGAGTCTTCAGCATCATGCCCCCATGGCAAGCTGAGACGAAGCTGCGCTCAATGCACAGGCTGTCCACATGGCAAGCGGCCTCAACAATGCCCGCAATGCAGTGCCTGCCCGCACGGAAAAGTCAAGCGCAATTGCTCGGAATGCACACCCTGTCCGCATGGCAAGGCAAAACGAATCTGCTCGCAGTGCACGGGATGTCCGCACGGTAAGCAAAAACAATACTGCCTGCTGTGCAGCGCATGCCCCCATGGCAAGATCAAGAGCAGCTGCGTGCAGTGCAGCGCATGCCCACATGGAAAGATCAAGCAGAACTGTGTGCAGTGCAGCGCATGCCCGCACGGCAAGCTGAAGAGGAACTGTCGTATGTGTGCCGAAGCGAGGGGAAAAGTGAACTGCACGCTTTCAGGCTAGTTGTTCCATTGTTTCGCTGTTGCCAAATAATTAGTTAGGCTGGGTCTAGGCGCTCCAGTTGCTGGTGGCTGAAGAGATTTTGCAGCTTGTTGTCATTTCCTTATTATGGAGGCAAAGACGGTGGTGCCCGTTCGGGGACTCGTGTCAACAAATTCTTGGACCTCTGAAGGAGCGCGGTCCAGGGCTTGAGCTGGCGTGAGCCCCAGGGAACAGCGTTTGGGTTAACAGCTAACATTGGTTGGAATCTGCGATCTTTTGGATTCCCAAAGGGAGGGCCGGCGCACTGAAAGCGTGTCTTACCATTCGGCCGGGAAACTTGGTTCCCGGTCTCTTTGGAAGGGTGTACCGGAAGGCGGAAGTTTGGTCGCCATTCCTGGGGGCATAGAACTTACAAAATGCAAAATCGAACTTGGTAGTAGTTGGCCTTTCCAATGTCCACTTGAGCCGGCGGGTTTGCACCGGAAGGCATCGGAAGGCATCAGTGTGCCCTGCTTGATTTTTGCATTTTGTAAGTTGGCGCAGAGCGGCCTGGGTGGTGCGGAGGCCGCGGGGTTCGCCTCTCGTGAGGCGGGGCCATGGGCCGGTCTAAGGTAACGGAAGGCAGTCTTCGGGGTTATGGGCATGCCAAGCAAGAAGTCACAAAGAGTCGCAAGAAGTCACAAGAAGTCGCAAGAAGTCACAAGAAGTCGCAAGAAGTCGAGAAGCCAAAGGGCGAGTCACGTTTTACCTGAGGGCCAGGGGTTGTCAGAAGACTCGCTTTGTTCGACTCTTCAAATATTGTCCCGGGAGGTGCTTCACTGAAAGAGGAAAGGAGCAAGTCTTTCAGGCCCACGAACAAGCACTCCGCTCTGCAAAAGAGGGTCCTGAAAATGGGAGGAGCATTGTGGGAAACCACTAAAAGAGTGATATATTTTCCCCGAACATTGGGGACTCAGCCAGTGCTCCGCGCTCAGCTGGAATCCAAGAATCACGCATTTGGAGGCTCCCGTCTTGTATGTTCTATCAGGCAAGTGCGACTTGCAGAAGGAAACCACTTTCCCAGCCCCATGGCCTATTTCCTGATTGAAGTGAAGCCAAAGAACCCTAATATCTCACTCCTTGGGGGTTCCTGAAAGTAAGAAAATCCCCACACGCACGATTCGGGGCAGGGTTTTACCTTGCGATTTGGACTGGAACTTCTCAAGCATGACTCCTGCTTTGGGTGGTCCCAAAGCCATGAAGCTTCCGGTTGGACCAAGGCGTCCCATTGTAGTCATAAAAATCGTGGAAACCTGGTGCTCTCTTGTTTCCCTTCAAATCGTTCAATACCGGGATGCGTTTTCTTGAACCCGTTTACCCCATTTAAGAGGGGACGCAAAGGCACTGCCCTGAGCCATAAACACTTAAAGCTTTTTTTTGCAGCCCAAACTTGCCCTACACGAGTGTTTTGCCGCCGGGCAGGAAATCTGGTGCCGAGTTTATGGTCCAGCTGCTCGACAATTGCGATGCCAGGCCTGTGGGAAATGAGGTTTGACGCCAGCTCACTTTCTTATTTTGAGCCAAAACCACATCAATTTGCATGTACCATTTGGCATCATTAGCATTATTGGCATTCAGCAGATTTTGTCAAGCAAAAGGCTCACAGTTTTGGGGTTTCCCAAACAAGTCCCTTCCAAGGCAGACCGCCCGGTCAGGCCTGACGCTCTAGCAAAGCAGCACGTGTTGATCGTCTTGTTCTCATTCAATCAAGAACGGGAGCATTGCCACTATTCTTTTGTCGCAGGAAGCCCAGCTCTCACCCTGCTTTTGGCATTTCTAGGCTTTCACTGCAGCCATTGCATCGAGGGACTGGGCTCCCGTTCCTTCTTGCGTGGTCGTTGTGTCACATGTGCTCCGTGGCATGGCTTCGGCTTTGACTACCGTTTGCCTTGAAGATGAGCTGGCAGCGATGCCTGCACCATGGCGTGACCGAGTGCAGCACCATGCTCGTCGCTTTCACGAGAAGGATGCCACAACGGTCCTGAATCGCTACGAGCAGCAGAGGAGAATCATGAGCCGTCCGCAGCTTGAAAGACATGCCTTTCATGTGGCATGCTGGCTGGTGCTTCCAGAGGTGAGAAGAAGCCACGGCGGTTCCGTGGAGGCGCTGCTGTCCAGGTACTTGGAGTCCTTGCATGGGCAGCCACTTTGCGAGCGCCTGAAAGCGGTTCTGTCACTTGTCTCGGCCAGTTCGGGAGTTGCAGGGCTCTCGGGGTTGCTGGGCAAAGGGCGGAAGAGAAAGGTGGAGATGATGCAGGCAGAAGAGCTAGAAAAGCCGGATTCCAGCAAGCCAGTTGATGCCTGCGGTGAGAAGGCTTTGCGCCTGATGCAGAAGGCCAGCCAAACGTGGCAGAACCACCCGTCCAAGTGCCGGGAAGCGTACGTGGAGTCTCTGGAGCAAGAGATGCAAGAGGCCGACGGAGCTGAGAACTCGGCCAAGCTGCGCATGGTCCTGCGCCAAGCCGTAGCTGCACTATCCCCGCCACGGCGTTTGGGTGATGGATGCGAGGGCAAGTTGCTGGCATCCCACGCATCCAACGACCAGGCGACGCTGGCCACCAACCTGCAATCCCGGCTTCGCAAAATCGTGCTCCGCTGCCTGGATCGAGTGGACCTGGCAGATTTGCGCCTTGCGCCGGTGCTGCAATGCTTGCAGTCACTGCTCCACGCATTTCAGGAGCTGGTCACCAGTGAAAGCACAATCGCTTGCAAGAAGCAATGGGCTCGGCTACAAGCCAAGTGTGCGAGCACCATGCCACCTGAAGCTGGAAGCTCGGGAGTTGCAGGGCTCTCGGGGTTGCTGGGCAAAGGGCGGAAGAGAAAGGCGGAGATGATACAAGCAGAAGAGCCAGAAAAGCCGGATTCCAGCAAGCCAGTTGATGCCTGCGGTGAAAAGGCTGTGCGCCTGATGCAGAAGGCCAGCCAAACGTGGCAGAACCACCTGTCCGAGTGCCGGGAAGAGTACGTGGAGTCTCTGGAGCAAGAGATGCAAGAGGCCGACGGAGCTGAGAACTCGGCCAAGCTGCGCACGGTTCTGCGCCGAGCCGTAGCTGCGCTTTCCCCGCCACGGCGTTTGGGTGACGGATGCGAGGGCAAGACGCCGTCTATCGCATGCAACGACCAGTCGCTGGCCACCAACTTGCAAACCCGGCTTCGCAAAATCGTGCTCCGCTGCCTGGATCGAGTGGACCTGGCAGATGTGCGTCTTGCACCGGTGCTGCAATGCTTGCAGTCGCTGCTCCGAACATTTCAGGAGCTGGTCACCGGTGAAAGCAGGATCGCTTGCAAGAAGCAATGGGCTCGGCTACAAGACAGGTGTGCGAGCACCATGCCACCCGAAGCAGCAGCAAGCTTGTCAGCATGTGCAAAGGGAGCCGAAGATGGTGCTGGCATTGCCAAGCCCGAGTTTTCAGCATCATGCCACCATGGCAAGCTGAGACGAAGCTGCGCTCAATGCAGAGGCTGTCCACATGGCAAGCGGCCTGAACATTGCCAGCAATGCAGTGCCTGCCCGCACGGAAAAGTCAAGCGCAATTGCTCGGAATGCAAACCCTGTCCGCATGGCAAGGCAAAACGAATCTGCTCGCAGTGCACGGGATGTCCGCACGGTAAGAAAAAACAATACTGCCTGCAGTGTAGCGCATGCCCACATGGCAAGATCAAGCGCAACTGCGTGCTGTGCAGCGCATGCCCACATGGAAAGATCAAGCAGAATTGCTTGCAGTGCAGCGCATGCCCACATGGCAAGATTAAGAAGAACTGTGTGCAGTGCAGCGCATGCCCGCACGGCAAGCTGAAGACGAACTGTCGTATGTGTGCCGAAGCGAGGGGAAAAGTGAACTGCACGCTTTCAGGCTAGTTGCTCCATTGTTTCGCCGTTGCCAAATAATTAGTTAGGCTGGGTGTAGGCGCTCCAGTTGCTGGTGGCTGAAGAGATTTTGGAGCTTGTTGTCATTTTGCCCGTGCAAGATTCTTCTTGGCTTCGGGGACTCGTGTCAACAGATTCTTGGACCTCTGAAGGAGCGCGGTCCAGGGCTTGAGCTGGCGTGAGCCCCAGGGAACAGCGTTTGGGTTCACAGCTATCATTGGTTGGAACCTGCGATCTTTTCGATTCCCAAAGGGAGGGCCGGCGCACTGAAAGCGTGTCTTACCATTCGGCCAGTGCTTCTGCCACAAAGGCGTCCCCAGTCCAGGTCTCCATCTACATGTTTCACGGGAATTCAAACCTGCAGTTTGCATCCGTCTCTTGATCGCTCGAGCTGGCCAAACTTGGCTCCCGGTCTCTTTGGAAGGGTGTACCGGAAGGCGGAAGTTTGGTCGCCATTCCTGGGGGCATAGAACTTACCAAATGCAAAGATCGAGCTTGGTAGTTGGCCTTTCCAATGTCAACTTGAGCCGGAAGGTTTGCACCGGAAGGCATCGGAAGGCATCAGTGTGCCCTGCTTGATTTTTGCATTTTGTAAGTTGGCGCGGAGCGGCCTGGGTGGTGCGGAGGCCGCGGGGTTCGCCTCTCGTGAGGCGGGGCCATGGGCCGGTCTAAGGCAACGGAAGGCAGTCTTCGGGGTTATGGGCATGCACAAAGTCACAAGAAGTCGCAAGAAGTCGCAAGAAGTCGAGAAGCCAAAGGGCGAGTCACGTTTTACCTGAGGGCCGTGGGTTTTCAGAAGACTCGCCTTGTTCGACTCTTCAAATATTGTCCCGGGAGGTGCTTCACTGAAAGAGGAACAGGAGGGTGGCGTTCTCAAAGGCATCACCGTTCTCCAAGGCGAATCTCCTGTCTGGTACCAGTTGGACATCCAGTTGGACCCTGAGGGCAGTGGTTGGCAGACTAAGCAGATCGGATTCGGCCCCGGTTTTAACGTGTTCAAAGAATGCTTGGCCGCTTCTGCCTGGGGTTGCTTTTCAGGTAATGGGCCTCTGATTGACCGCCTTGCTTTTCGCCCAGATCAACCTGAAGGGTCTGGTTCTGTTGCTGGCTAGCAGATAGCAGTTGGTCCACAAGGCTTGACCTGAACGCATCCACAGCCAACAGCGATGAACGGCATGCCTTGTTCCAACATTTCGAAGTGGACAATGGGCCTTCCCACTTTGAAGATTGTTAGAAACAGGGTCTCCTATTCATGTGCACCATGCTCTCCGAGTGACCCTATTGAGATGTCCTTGACTGCCTGAGCGGCTGAGTTTTGACCCATTAAGAAACGGGGGCTAATCAAAAGGTCCTCTACATGGGATGAGCATTGGGTGAAACCACTCTACATGGGACGCGCATTGCACTAAAGTGGTGATATTTTCCACGAAATGGGGAAAATTGGCCTGACCCCCGAAACAGACAGTGGCCAGCTCGACCCGAAGCCAAGCCCGCTTGGTTGCTGCAGATCAGTGGGGTACGTGACGGTTTTCCCAGACCCCAAGCAAGGCTTCAGAAATGGCCCAAAATGATCCCTGAGCTCTTGAGTGACATCCTGGGAATGAAAGCGGACTGTTTCCAAGGGGTGGAGGTGCTTGCCAGATGAGTTCTGCGATAAAGACCTGCTTTTTTCCCACAGTTTTGTCCACAAATATTTAGGACACATGTTCTATCATCATCTTTGGCAAGGCAAATGCGACTTGTAGAAGGAAGCCGCTTTCCCAGCCCCATGGTCCATTTCCTGTTTGAAGTGAAGCCAAACGACCCTAGTATTCACTCCCTGGGGGTCCCTGAAAGAGGAACATGGGCCAAATCCGGGACCCTTTCAGGTTCCGTGTCAGAAGATAAATCATGCCATCCACTCCTAGGCGTCAAGTGGTAAACCTCATACCAACATCCCTGCGCGCAAGATTTGGGGCAGGGTTTTGTCTTGCGATTTGGACTGGAAGCCTTCGAACCTGACTCCGGCTTTTGGTGGTCCCCATAAAATAGTGGAAGCCTGGGCTCTCCTGTTTCCCTTCAAATCGTTCAATACCGGGATGCTTTTTCTTGAGCCCTTTTACACTTTTACCCTTTGTAAGGGACGCAAAGGCACGACCCGATGCCATGGACATTTAGAGCTTTTTTTGCATCCCAAACCCCTGAAGAAGCTGCATTTGCCCTACACGAGTGTTTTGCCTTCGGTCAGGAGATTTGACGTCGAGTCGGCTGCTCGACAATTGCGCCAGGCCTGTGGGAAATGGGGTTTGAGGCCAGCCCACTTTCTTATTTCGGAATCACTCTCGGTATTTGCAGGCCTATGACAGCGGTATGATCCGAGGAGGTGAAACACAAGCAAGAAACGCATTCATTGCATGTACCATTGTCATTATTAGCATCATTGGCATTCAGCAGATTTCGTAAAGTAAAAGGTTCTCAATCATGCGATACCAGCTTTGGGGGTTCAAAACAAGTCCCTTCCAAGGCAGACCACCTGCCGGTCAGGCCTGACGCTCCAGAAAGCAGCACGTGTTGATCGTCTTGTTCTCATTCAGTCAAGGACGGGAGCATTGCCAGTATTCTTTTGTCGCAGGAAGCCCAGCTCCGACCCTGCTTTGGTCATTTCTAGGCTTTCACTGCAGCCATTGCATCGAGAGACTGGGCTCCCGTTCCTTCTTGCGTGGTCGTTGTGTCACATGTGCTCCGTGGCATGGCTTCGGCTTTGACTACCGTTTGCCTTGAAGATGAGCTTGCAGCGATGCCTGCACCATGGCGTGACCGAGTGCAGCACCATGCTCGTCGCTTTCAGGAGAAGGATGCCACAACGGTCCTGAATCGCTACGAGCAGCAGAGGAGAATCATGAGCCGGCCGCAGCTCGAAAAGCATGCCTTTCATGTGGCATCCTGGCTGGTGCTTCCAGAGGTGAGAAGAAGCCACGGCGGTTCCGTGGAGGCGCTGCTGTCCAGGTACTTGGAGTCCTTGGATGGGCAGCCACTTTGCGAGCGCCTGAAAGTGGTTCTGTCGCTTGTCTCGGCAAGTTCGGGAGTTGCAGGGCTCTCAGGGTTGCTGGGCAAAGGGCAGAAGAGAAAGGCGGAGATGATGCAGGCAGAAGAGCTGGAAAAGCCGGCTTCCAGCAAGCCAGTTGATGCCTGCGGTGAAAAGGCTGTGCGGCTGCTGCAGCCAAACATGGCAGAACCACTCATCCGAGTGCCGGGAAGCGTACGTGGAATTTCTGGAGCAAGAGATGCAAGAGGCCGACGGAGCTGAGAACTCGGCCAAGCTGCGCAGGGTCCTGCGCCAAGCCGTAGCTGCACTTTCCCCGCCACGGCGTTAGGGTGATGGGTGCGAGGACAAGATGACGCATCTATCCCATCCAACGATGAGTGGACGCTGGCCACCAACCTGCAATCCCGGCTTCGCAAAATCGTGCGCCGCTGCCTAAATCGAGTGGACATGGCAGATTTGCGCGTTGCGCCGGTGCTGCAATGCTTGCAGTCACTGCTCCAAAGGTTTCAGGAGCTTGTCACCGGTGAAAGCAGGATCGCTTGCAAGAAGAAATGGGCTCGGCTTCAAGCCAAGTGTGCGAGCACTGTGCCACCCGAAGCAGCAGCAAGCTTGTCAGCGTGTGCAAAGGGAGCCGAAGATGGTGCTGGCATTGCCAAGCCCGAGTCTTCAGCATCATGCCCCCATGGCAAGGTAAGACGAAGCTGCGCTCAATGCAGACGCTGTCCACATGGCAAGCGGCCTCAACGATGCCCGCAATGCAGTGCCCGCCCGCACGGAAAAGTCAAGCGCAATTGCTCGGAATGCAAACCCTGTCCGCATGGCAAGGCAAAACGATTCTGCTCGCAGTGCACGGGATGTCCGCACGGTAAGCAAAAACAATTCTGCCTGCTGTGCAGCGCATGCCCGCACGGAAATGTCAAGCGCAACTGCGTGCAGTGCAGCGCATGCCGACATGGAAAGATCAAGCAGAATTGCTTGCAGTGCAGCCCATGCCCACATGGCAAGATCAAGAACAACTGCGTGCAGTGCAGCGCATGTCCGCACGGCAAGCTGAAGAGGAATTGTCGTATGTGTGCCGAAGCGAGGGGAAAAGTGAACTGCACGCTTTCAGGCTAGTTGCTCCATTGTTTCGCTGTTGCAAAATAATTAGTTAGGCTGGGTCTAGGCGCTCCAGTTGCTGGTGGCTGAAGAGATTTTGGAGCTTGTTGTCATTTTGCCCGTGCAAGATTCTTCTTGGCTTCGGGGACTCGTGTCAACAAATTCTTGGACCTCTGAAGGAGCGCGGTCCAGGGCTTGAGCTGGCGTGAGCCCCAGGGAACAGCTAACATTGGTTGGAACCTGCGATCTTTTCGATTCCCAAAGGGAGGGCCGGCGCACTGAAAGCGTGTCTTACCATTCGGCCAGTGCTTCTGCCACAAAGGCGTCCCCAGTCCAGGTCTCCATCTACATGTTTCACAGGAATTCAACCTTCAGTTTGCATCCGTCTCTTGATCGCTCGAGCTGGCCAAACGTCGCCATTCTTGGGGGCATAGAACTTACAAAATGCAAAGATCGAGCTTGGTAGTCGGCCTTTCCAATGTCAATTTGCCTTCCGGCGGGTTTGCACCGGAAGGCAGAAGGCCTGGGAGGTGCGGAGGCCGCGGGGTTCGCCTCTCGTGAGGCGGGGCCACTGGGACGGTCTAAGGTAACGGAAGGCAGTCTTCGGGGTTATGGGCATGCAAAGCAAGAAGTCACAAGAAGTCGCAAGAAGTCGAGAAGCCAAAGGGCGAGTCACGTTTTACCTGAGGGCCGGGGGTTTTCAGAAGACTCGCCTTGTTCGACTCTTCAAATATTGTCCCGGGAGGTGCTTCACTGAAAGAGGAACAGGAGGGTGGCGTTCTCAAAGGCATCGCCATTCTCCAAGTCGAATCTCCTGTCTGGTACCAGTTGCACATCCAGTTGGACCCCTGAGGGTAGTGGTTGGCAGACTAAGCAGATCGGATTCGGCCCCGTTTTTCAGGAATGAAGGGACATCCCAAAGCTTGTGGTTTAAACATGTTTGAACATGTTCAGGCAATCGGCGGACCCTTGTCGTGCATGCCCAAAAGCCGATTTGAACGTGTTCAAAGAATGCTTGGCCGCTTCTGCCTGGGGTTGCTTTGCAGGTAATGGGCCTCTGATTGACCGCCTTGCTTTTCGCCCAGGATCAACCTGAAGGGTCTGGTTCTGTTGCTGGCTAGCAGATAGCAGATAGCAGTTGGTCCACAAGGCTTGATGTTCTCGGAATGAGGGCTCCTTTCGTGGTGACGGCCGGAATAGCTTTGGACCTGAGCGCATCCACAGCCAACAGCGATGAACAGCATGCCTTGTTCCAACATTTCGAAGTGGACAATAGGCCTTCCCACTTTGAAGATTGTTAGAAACAGGGTATCCTATTCATGTGCACCATGCTCTCCAAGTAACCCTATTGAGATGTCCTTGACTGCCTGAGCGGCTGAGTTTTGACGCATTAAGAAACGGGGGTTGATCAAAAGGTCCTCTGCATGGGATGAGCATTGGGTGAAACCACTCTACATGGGACGCGCATTGCACTAAAGTGGTGATATTTTCCACGAAACGGGAAACATTAGCCTGACCCCCGAAACAGACAGTGGCCAGCTCGACCCGAAGCCAAGCCCGCTTGGTTGCTGCAGATCAGTGGGGTACGTGACGGTTTTCCCGACCCCAAGCAAGGCTTCAGAAATGGCCCAAAATGACCCCTGAGCTCTTGACTTGACATCCCGGGAATGAAAGCGGACTTTTTCCAAGAGGTGGAGGTGCTTGCCAGATGAGTTCTGCGATAAAGACCTGCTTTTGTTCCCGCAATTTTGTCCACAAATATTAGGACACATGTTCTATCATCATCTTTGGCAAGGCAAATGCGACTTGTAGAAGGAAGCCGCTTTCCCAGCCCCAGCCCCATGGTCCATTTCCTGTTTGAAGTGAAGCCAAACGACCCTAGTATTTCACTTTTTGGGTGTCCCTGAAAGAGGAACATGGGCCAAATCCGGGACCCTTTCAGGTTCCGTGTCAGAAGATAAATCATGCTTTACTTGCGGGAATGACATTTTACCATCCACTCCTAGGCGTCAAGTGGTAAACCTCATACCAACATCCCTGCGCAAGATTTGGGGCAGGGTTTTGTCTTGCGATTTGGACTGGAAGCCTTCAAACTTGACTCCGGCTTTTGGTGGTCCCCAAACCATGAAGCTTCCGGTTGGACCAAGGCGTCCATTTGTAGTCATAAAATAGTGGAAGCCTGGGCTCTCCTGTTTCCCTTCAAATCGTTCAATACCGGGATGCTTTTCTTGAGCCCTTTTACACTTTTACCCCTTCTAAGGGACGCAAAGGCACGACCCTATGCCATGGACATTTAGAGCTTTTTTTGCATCCCAAACTGTTGAAGGAGCTGCATTTGCCCTACACGAGTGTTTTGCCTTCGGTCAGGAGATTTGACGTTGAGTCAGCTGCTCGACAATTGCGCCAGGCCTGTGGGAAATGGGGTTTGAGGCCAGCCCACTTTCCTATTTCGGAATCACTCTCGGTATTTGCAGGCCTATGACAGCGGTATGATCCGAGGAGGTGAAACACAAACCAAAAACGCATTGATTGCATGTACCATTGGCATTCTTAGCATGATTGGCATTCAGCAGATTTCGCAAGCAAAAGGCTCTTAATCATGTGTGAACAGTTTTGGGGTTTCCCAAACAAGTCTCTTCCAAGGCAGACCGCCCGGTCAGGCCTGACGCTCCAGCAAAGCAGCACGTGTTGATCGTCTTGTTCTCATTCAGTCAAGAACGGAGCATTGCCAGTATTCTTTTGTCGCAGGAAGCCCAGCTCCGACCCTGCTTTGGTCATTTCTAGGCTTTCACTGCAGCCATTGCATCGAGAGACTGGGCTCCCGTTCCTTCTTGCGTGGTCGTTGTGTCACATGTGCTCCGTGGCATGGCTTCGGCTTTGACTACCGTTTGCTTTGAAGATGAGCTGGCAGCGATGCCTGCACCATGGCGTGACCGAGTGCAGCACCATGCTCGTCGCTTTCAGGAGAAGGATGCCACAACGGTCCTGAATCGCTACGAGCAGCAGAGGAGAATCATGAGCCGGCCGCAGCTCGAAAAGCATGCCTTTCATGTGGCATCCTGGCTGGTGCTTCCAGAGGTGAGAAGAAGCCACGGCGGTTCCGTGGAGGCGCTGCTGTCCAGGTACTTGGAGTCCTTGGATGGGCAGCCACTTTGCGAGCGCCTGAAAGTGGTTCTGTCGCTTGTCTCGGCAAGTTCGGGAGTTGCAGGGCTCTCAGGGTTGCTGGGCAAAGGGCAGAAGAGAAAGGCGGAGATGATGCAGGCAGAAGAGCTGGAAAAGCCGGATTCCAGCAAGCCAATTGATGCCTGCGGTGACAAGGCTGTGCGGCTGATGCAGAAGGCCAGCCAAACGTGGCAGAACCACCCATCCGAGTGCCGGGAAGCGTACGTGGAGTCTTTGGAGCAAGAGATGCAAGAGGCCGACGGAGCTGAGAACTCGGCCAAGCTGCGCACGGTTCTGCGCCGAGCCGTAGCTGCGCTTTCCCCGCCACGGCGTTTGGGTGACGGATGCGAGGGCAAGACGCCGTCTATCGCATGCAACGACCAGTCGCTGGCCACCAACTTGCAAACCCGGCTTCGCAAAATCGTGCTCCGCTGCCTGGATCGAGTGGACATGTCAGATTTGCGCGTTGCGCCGGTGCTGCAATGCTTGCAGTCACTGCTCCAAAGGTTTCAGGAGCTGGTCACCGGTGAAAGCAGGATCGCTTGCAAGAAGCAATGGGCTCGGCTACAAGACAGGTGTGCGAGCACCATGCCACCCGAAGCAGCAGCAAGCTTGTCAGCATGTGCAAAGGGAGCCGAAGATGGTGCTGGCATTGCCAAGCCCGAGTTTTCAGCATCATGCCACCATGGCAAGCTGAGACGAAGCTGCGCTCAATGCAGAGGCTGTCCACATGGCAAGCGGCCTGAACATTGCCAGCAATGCAGTGCCTGCCCGCACGGAAAAGTCAAGCGCAATTGCTCGGAATGCAAACCCTGTCCGCATGGCAAGGCAAAACGAATCTGCTCGCAGTGCACGGGATGTCCGCACGGTAAGAAAAAACAATACTGCCTGCAGTGCAGCGCATGCCCACATGGCAAGATCAAGCGCAACTGCGTGCTGTGCAGCGCATGCCCACATGGAAAGATCAAGCAGAATTGCTTGCAGTGCAGCGCATGCCCACATGGCAAGATTAAGAAGAACTGTGTGCAGTGCAGCGCATGCCCGCACGGCAAGCTGAAGACGAACTGTCGTATGTGTGCCGAAGCGAGGGGAAAAGTGAACTGCACGCTTTCAGGCTAGTTGCTCCATTGTTTTGCCGTTGCAAAATAATTAGTTAGGCTGGGTCTAGGCGCTCCAGTTGCTGGTGGCTGAAGAGATTTTGGAGCTTGTTGTCATTTTGCCCGTGCAAGATTCTTCTTGGCTTCGGGGACTCGTGTCAACAGATTCTTGGACCTCTGAAGGAGCGCGGTCCAGGGGCTTGCGCTGGCATGAGCCCCAGGGAACAGCGTTTGGGTTAACAGCTAACATTGGTTGGAACCTGCGATCTTTTCGATTCCCAAAGGGAGGGCCGGCGCACTGAAAGCGTGTCTTACCATTCGGCCAGTGCTTCTGCCACAAAGGCGTTCCCAGTGCAGGTCTCCATCTACATGTTTCACGGGAATTCAATCCTTCAGTTTGCATCCGTCTCTTGATCGCTCGAGCTGGCCAAACTTGTCTTTGGAAGGGTGTACCGGAAGGCGGAAGTTTGGTCGCCATTCCTGGGGGCATAGAACTTAGAAAATGCAAAGATCGAGCTTGGTAGTTGGCCTTTCCAATGTCAACTTGAGCCGGAAGGTTTGCACCGGAAGGCATCGGAAGGCATCAGTGTGCCCTGCTTGACTTTTGCATTTTGTATCTTGGCGCGGAGCGGCCTGGGTGGTGCGGAGGCCGCGGGGTTCGCCTCTCGTGAGGCGGGGCCATGGGCCGGTCTAAGGCAACGGAAGGCAGTCTTCGGGGTTATGGGCATGCACAAAGTCACAAGAAGTCGCAAGAAGTCGCAAGAAGTCGCAAGAAGTCGCAAGAAGTCGAGAAGCCAAAGGGCGAGTCACGTTTTACCTGAGGGCCGGGGGTTTTCAGAAGACTCGCCTTGTTCGACTCTTCAAATATTGTCCCGGGAGGTGCTTCACTGAAAGAGGAACAGGAGGGTGGCGTTCTCAAAGGCATCGCCGTTCTCCAAGTCGAATCTGCTGTCTGGTACCAGTTGGACATCCAGTTGGACCCCTGAGGGTAGTGGTTGGCAGACTAAGCAGATCGGATTCGGCCCCGTTTTTAAGGAATGAAGGGACATCCCAAAGCTTGTGGTTTAAACATGTTTGAACATGTTCAGGCAATCGGCGGACCCTTGTCGTGCATGCCCAAAAGCCGATTTGAACGTGTTCAAAGAATGCTTGGCCGCTTCTGCCTGTTGCTTTTCAGGTAATGGGCCTCTGATTGACCGCCTTGCTTTTCGCCCAGGATCAACCTGAAGGGTCTGGTTCTGTTGCTGGCTAGCAGATAGCAGATAGCAGTTGGTCCACAAGGCTTGATGTTCTCGGAATGAGGGCTCCTTTCGTGGTGACGGCCGGAATAGCTTTGGACCTGAGCGCATCCACAGCCAACAGCGATGAACAGCATGCCTTGTTCCAACATTTCGAAGTGGACAATAGGCCTTCCCACTTTGAAGATTGTTAGAAACAGGGTATCCTATTCATGTGCACCATGCTCTCCAAGTGACCCTATTGAGATGTCCTTGACTGCCTGAGCGGCTGAGTTTTGACCCATTAAGAAACGGGGGTTGATCAAAAGGTCCTCTGCATGAGATGAGCATTGGGTGACACCACTCTACATGGGACGCGCATTGGGGCACTAAAGTGGTGATATTTCCACGAAATGGGAAAAGTTAGCCTGAACCCCGAAAAAGACAGTGGCCAGCTCGACCCGAAGCCAAGCCCGCTTGGTTGCTGCAGATCAGTGGGATACGTGACGGTTTTCCCAGACCCCAAGCAAGGCTTCAGAAATGGCCCAAAATGACCCCTGAGCTCTTGACTTGACATCCCGGGAATGAAAGCGGACTTTTTCCAAGGGGTGGAGGTGCTTGCCAGATGAGTTCTGTGATAAAGACCTGCTTTTTTCCAACAAATATTTGGGACACAAGTTCTATCATCATGTTTGGCAAGGCAAATGCGACTTGTAGAAGGAAGCCGCTTTCCCAGCCCCATGGTCCATTTCCTGTTTGAAGTGAAGCCAAACGACCCTGCATTTCACTCCCTGGGGGTCCCTGAAAGAGGAACATGGGCCAAATCCGGGACCCTTTCAGGTTCCGTGTCAGAAGATAACTCATGCTTTACTTGCGGGAATGGCATCTTACCATCCACTCCTAGGCGTCAAGTGGTGAACCTCATACCAACAGGGTTTTGTCTTGCGATTTGGACTGGAAGCCTTCAAACCTGACTCCGGCTTTTGGTGGTCCCCAAACCATGAAGCTTCCGGTTGGACCAAGGCGTCCATTTGTAGTCATAAAATAGTGGAAGCCTGGGCTCTCCTGTTTCCCTTCAATTCGTTCAATACCGGGATGCTTTTTCTTGAGCCCTTTTACACTTTTACTTCTAAGGGACGCAAAGGCACGACCCTATGCCATGGACACTTAGAGCTTTTTTTGCATCCCAAACCCCTGAAGAAGCTGCATTTGCCCTACACGAGTGTTTTGCCTGCGGTCAGGAGATTTGACGCCCACTTTCCTATTTCGGAATCACTCTCGGTATTTGCAGGCCTATGACAGCGGTATGATCCGAGGAAACCAAAAACGCATTGATTGCATGTACCATTGGCATTATTATCATCATTGGCATTCAGCAGATTTCGAAAAGTAAATTCCAAAACAAGTCCCTTCCAAGGCAGACCACCTGCCGGTCAGGCCTGACGCCCCAGCAAAGCAGCACGTGTTGATCGTCTTGTTTTCATTCAGTCGAGAACGGGAGCATTGCCAGTATTCTTTGTCGCAGGAAGCCCAGCTCCGATCCTGCTTTTGGCATTTCTAGGCTTTCACTGCAGCCATTGCATCGAGGGACTGGGCTCCCGTTCCTTCTTGCGTGGTCGTTGTGTCACATGTGCTCTGTGGCATGGCTTCGGCTTTGACTACCGTTTGCCTTGAAGATGAGCTGGCAGCGATGCCTGCACCATGGCGTGACCGAGTGCAGCACCATGCTCGGCGCTTTCAGGAGAAGGATGCCACAACGGTCCTGAATCGCTACGAGCAGCAGAGGAGAATCATGAGCCGGCCGCAGCTCGAAAAGCATGCCTTTCATGTGGCATCCTGGCTGGTGCTTCCAGAGGTGAGAAGAAGCCACGGCGGTTCCGTGGAGGCGCTGCTGTCCAGGTACTTGGAGTCCTTGGATGGGCAGCCACTTTGCGAGCGCCTGAAAGTGGTTCTGTCACTTGTCTCGGCCAGTTCGGGAGTTGCAGGGCTCTCGGGGTTGCTGGGCAAAGGGCGGAAGAGAAAGGCGGAGATGATGCAGGCAGAAGAGCCAGAAAAGCCGGATTCCAGCAAGCCAGTTGATGCCTGCGGTGAAAAGGCTGTGCAGCTGATGCAGAAGGCCAGCCAAACGTGGCAGAACCAGCCGTCCGAGTGCAGGGAAGCGTACGTGGATTCTCTGGAGCAGGAGATGCAAGATGCCGACGGAGCTGAGAACTCGGCCAAGCTGCGCATGGTCCTGCGCCGAGCCGTAGCTGCGCTTTCCCCGCCACGGCGTCTGGGTGATGGGTGCGAGGGCAAGTTGCTGGCATCCCACGCATCCAACGACCAGGCGACGCTGGCCACCAACCTGCAATCTCGACTTCGCAAAATCGTGCTCCGCTGCCTGGATCGAGTGGACATGGCAGATTTGCGTCTTGCACCGGTGCTGCAATGCTTGCAGTCACTGCTCCAAAGGTTTCAGGAGCTTGTCACCGGTGAAAGCAGGATCGCTTGCAAGAAGCAATGGGCTCGGCTTCAAGCCAAGTGTGCGAGCACCGTGCCGCCCGCAGCAGCAGCAAGCTTGTCAGCGTGTAAAAAGGGAGCCGAAGATTGTGCTGGCATTGCCAAGCCCGAGTCTTCAGCATCATGCCCCCATGGCAAGGTGAGACGAAGCTGCGCTCAATGCACAGGCTGTCCACATGGCAAGCAGCCTCAACAATGCCCGCAATGCAGTGCCTGCCCGCACGGAAAAGTCAAGCGCAATTGCTCGGAATGCACACCCTGTGCGCATGGCAAGGCAAAACGAATCTGCTTGCAATGCACGGGATGTCCACACGGAAAGCAAAAAAAGTACTGCCTGCAGTGCGGCGCATGCCCGCACGGCAAGATCAAGAGCAGCTGCGTGCAGTGCAGCGCATGCCCACATGGAAAGATCAAGCAGAATTGCTTGCAGTGCAGCGCATGCCCACATGGCAAGATCAAGCAGAATTGCTTGCAGGCAAGATCAAGAGCAACTGCGCAGTGCAGCGCATGCCCACATGGAAAGATCAAGCAGAATTGCTTGCAGTGCAGCGCATGCCCACAGGCAAGATCAAGCAGAATTGCTTGCAGTGCAGCGCATGCCCGCACGGCAAGACCAAGCGAAACTGCTTGCAGTGCAGTGCATGCCCACATGGCAAGATCAAGAGCAACTGCTTGCAGTGCAGCGCATGCCCACATGGAAAGATCAAGCAGAATTGCTTGCAGTGCAGCGCATGCCCACATGGCAAGATCAAGCAGAATTGCTTGCAGTGCAGCGCATGCCCGCACGGCAAGACCAAGCGAAACTGCTTGCAGTGCAGTGCATGCCCACATGGCAAGATCAAGAACAACTGCGTGCAGTGCAGCGCATGCCCGCACGGCAAGCTGAAGAGAAATTGTCGTATGTGTTCCGAAGCGAGGGGAAAAGTGAACTGCACGCTTTCAGGCTAGTTGCTCCATTGCAAAATAATTAGTTCGGCTGGGTTTAGGCGATCCAGTTGCGGTTGGCTGAAGAGACTTTGGAGCTTGTTGTCTTTCCTTATGGAGGCAAAGGCGGTGCCCCTGCAAGATTCTTCTTGGCTTCGGTGGACTTGTTTGGAATTTCAACAAATTGTTGGACCGGGCTTGTGAGCCCTAAGGAACGGCGTGTGGGTTGACAGTTAATATTGGTTTGAATTTGAGATTTTTGTGAATGCCCAAAAAAGGGCGGCATACTGAAAACGTGTCTCACAATTCGGCTTCCCCAGTCCAGGTGTCCATCTATATGTTTGATTGGAAGTGACACCTTCAGTTTTGCATCCGTCTCTTGATCACTCGAGCTGGCCAAACTTGGTTCCCTGGAAGGGTGTACCGGCAGGCGGAAGTTGGGTAGCCAGTCTTTGGGGGCATAGAACTTGCGAAATGCAAAAATCGAACTTGGCAGTTAGCCTTTCCAATGTCCACTTGAGCCGGCGGGTTTGCGCATGCCTTTGAGGCACCGAATCCGCGGCTCGTGGATGTTGAGGGCCTGGGCTCTCGTAATCGTTGAATACCGGAATGACACGACTTTAGCCGGGGACCCCTTCAGATGAGCCATGTCAGAAGAAGAAACATGGTGCTTTTTCCCCACCCGACAGGAAGGGGTTGTTAGATTTTATGTTGGAATCCGCGGCTCGTGGATGTTTTCCCGGGGTCCTGGCTGGGCTTTCGGAATCGTTGAATACTGGAATGACTTTCGCCGGATCATTTTTCAGGTCCATGTCAGAAGAAGAGACACACGGCGTGTTATTTTTTGGAATGAGACTTTGCGGACCATCCTTCGGCCTTTGCGTCCAGCTTGGCGCCAGGCCTCGCGGAGGCTGCGGGGCCTCGCGGAGTTCGTGAGGGGCCACGGGCCAGTCTAAGGCAACGGAAGGCAGTCTTCGGGGTATGCTTATGAAAACGCAAAACAAGAAAGACGTCACAAGTCGCAAGAAGTCGCAAGAAGTCACAAGAAGTCGCAAGAAGTCGGGAAGCCAAAGGGCGAGTCACGTTTTACCTGAGGGCCGGAGGTTTTCAGAAGACTCGCCTTGTTCGACTCTTCAAATATTGTCCCGGGAGGTGCTTCACTGAAAGAGGAACAGGAGGGTGGCGTTCTCTAAGGCATCACCGTTCTCCAAGTCGAATCTCCTGTCTGGTACCAGTTGCACATCAGTTGGACCCCCTGAGGGCAGTGGTTGGCGGACTAAGCAGATCGAATTCGGCCCCGTTTTTAAGGATTGAAGGGACATCGCAAAGCTTGTTGTTTAAATATGTTTGAACATGTTCAGGCAATCGGCCGACCCTTGTCGTGCATGCCCAAAAGCCGATTTGAACGTGTTCAAAGAATGCTTGGCCGCTTCTGCCTGTTGCTTTTCAGGTAATGGGCCTCTGATTGACCGCCTTGCTTTTCGCCCAGGATCAACCTGAAGGGTCTGGTTCTGTTGCTGGCTAGCAGATAGCAGTTGGTCCACAAGGCTTGACCTGAACGCATCCACAGCCAACAGCGATGAACGGCATGCCTTGTTCCAACATTTCGAAATGGACATATCCTATTCATGTGCACCATGCTCTCCGAGTGACCCTATTGAGATGTCCTTGACTGCCTGAGCGGCTGAGTTTTGACCCATTAAGAAACGGGGGTTGATCAAAAGGTCCTCTACATGGGATGAGCATTGTCTGCAACCACTCTACATTGGATGCGCATTGCACTAAAGTGGTGATATTTTCCACGAGATGGGAAAAGTTAGCCTGAACCCCGAAACAGACAGTGACCAGCTCGACCCGAAGCCAAGCCCGTTTGGTTGCTGCAGATCAGTGGGATACGTGACGGTTTTCCCAGACCTCAAGCAAGGCTTCAGACATGGCCCAAAATGACCCCTGAGCTCTTGACTTGACATCCCGGGAATGAAAGCGGACTTTTTCCAAGGGGTGGAGGTGCTTGCCAGATGAGTTCTGCGATAAAGACCTGCTTTTTTCCTTTGTCCACAAATATTTGGGACACAAGTTCTATCATCATCTTTGGCAAGGCAAATGCGACTTGTAGAAGGAAGCCGCTTTCCCAGCCCCATGGTCCATTTCCTGTTTGAAGTGAAGCCAAAACCCTCGTATTTTCACTTTTTGGGTGTCCCTGAAAGAGGAATATGGGCCAAATCCAGGACCCTTTCAGGTTCCGTGTCAGAAGATAAATCATGCTTTACTTGCGGGAATGACATTTTACCATCCACTCCTAGGCGTCAAGTGGTAAACCTCATACCAACATCCCTGCGCGCAAGATTTGGGGCAGGGTTTTGTCTTGCGATTTGGACTGGAAGCCTTCAAAGCTGACTCCGGCTTTTGGTGGTCCCCAAACCATGAAGCTTCCGGTTGGACCAAGGCGTCCATTTGTAGTCATAAAATAGTGGAAGCCTGGGCTCTCCTGTTTCCCTTCAAATCGTTCAATACCGGGATGCTTTTCTTGAGCCCTTTTACACTTTTACCCTTTGTAAGGGACGCAAAGGCACGACCCGATGCCATGAACACCTAGAGCTTTTTTTGCATCCCAAACCCCTGAAGAAGCTGCATTTGCCCTACACGAGTGTTGTGCCTTCGGTCAGGAGATTTGACGTCGAGTCAGCTGCTCGACAATTGCGCCAGGCCTGTGGGAAATGGGGTTTGAGGCCAGCCCACTTTCTTATTTCGGAATCACTCTCGGTATTTGCAGGTCTATGACAGCGGTATGATCCGAGGTGAAACACAATCAAAAAACGCATTGATTGCATGTACCATTGGCATTATTAGCATCATTGGCAGTCAGCAGATTTCGTAAAGTAAATTCCAAACAAGTCCCTTCCAAGGCAGACCACCTGCCGGTCACGCCTGACGCTCCGGAAAGCAACACGTGTTGATTGTCTTGTTCTCATTCAGTCAAGAACGGGAGCATTGCCACTATTCTTTTGTCGGAGGAAGCCTAGCTCCGACCCTGCTTTTGTCATTTCTTGGCTTTGACTGCAGCCATTTCAGCGAGGGACTGGGCTCTGTGTCACATGTGCTCCGTGGCATGGCTTCGGCTTTGACAACCGTTTGCCTTGAAGATGAGCTGGCAGCGAAGCCTGCACCATGGCGTGACCGAGTGCAGCACCATGCTCGTCGCTTTCACGAGAAGGATGCCACAACGGTCCTGAATCGCTACGAGCAGCAGAGGAGAATCATGAGCCGGCCGCAGCTCGAAAAGCATGCCTTTCATGTGGCATCCTGGCTGGTGCTTCCAGAGGTGAGAAGAAGCCACGGCGATTCCGTGGAGGCGCTGCTGTCCAGGTACTTGGAGTCCTTGGACGGGCAGCCACTTTGCGAGCGCCTGAAAGTGGTTCTGTCACTTGTCTCGGCCAGTTCGGGAGTTGCAGGGCTCTCGGGGTTGCTGGGTAAAGGGCAGAAGAGAAAGGTGGAGATGATGCAGGCAGAAGACCCAGAAAAGCCAGATTCCAGCAAGCCAGTTGATGCCTGCGGTGAGAAGGCTGTGCGGCTGATGCAGAAGGCCAGCCAAATGTGGCAGAACCACCCGTCCGAGTGCCGGGAAGCGTACGTGGAGTCTCTGGAGCAAGAGGTGCAAGTGGCCGACGGAGCTGAGAACTCGGCCAAGCTGCGCATTGTCCTGCGCCGAGCCGTAGCTGCGCTTTCCCCGCCACGGCGTTTGGGTGATGGATGCGAGGGCAAGTTGCTGGCATCCCACGCATCCAACGATGAGTGGACGCTGGCCACCAACCTGCAATCTCGACTTCGCAAAATCGTGCTCCGCTGCCTGGATCGAGTGGACATGGCAGATTTGCGCGTTGCGCCGGTGCTGCAATGTTTGCAGTCACTGCTCCAAAGGTTTCAGGAGCTTGTCACCGGTCAAAGCAGGATCGCTTGCAAGAAGCAATGGGCTCGGCTTCAAGCCAAGTGTGCGAGCACTGTGCCACCCGAAGCAGCAGCAAGCTTGTCAGCGCGTGCAAAGGGAGCCGACGATGGTGCTGGCATTGCCAAGCCCGAGTCTTCAGGATCATGCCCCCATGGCAAGCTGAGACGAAGCTGCGCTCAATGCAGAGGCTGTCCACATGGCAAGTGGGCTTACAATTGTCCGCAATGCAGTGTTTGCCCGCACGGAAAAGTCAAGCGCAATTGCTCGGAATGCACACCCTGTCCGCATGGCAAGGCAAAACGAATCTGCTCGCAGTGCACGGGATGTCCGCATAGTAAGCAAAAACAATACTGCCTGCAGTGCGGCGCATGCCCACATGGCAAGATCAAGCAGAATTGCTTGCAGTGCAGCGCATGCCCACATGGCAAGATTAAGAACAACTGCGTGCGCTGCAGCGCATGCCCACATGGCAAGATTAAGAAGAACTGTGTGCAGTGCAGCGCATGCCCGCACGGCAAGCTGAAGAGGAACTGTCGTATGTGTGCCGAAGCGAGGGGAAAAGTGAACTGCACGCTTTCAGGCTAGTTGTTCCATTGTTTCGCTGTTGCAAAATAACTAGTTAGGCTGGGTCTAGGCGCTCCAGTTGCTGGTGGCTGAAGAGATTTTGCAGCTTGTTGTGATTTTGCCCGTGCAAGATTCTTCTTGGCTTCGGGGACTCATGTCAACAGATTCTTGGACCTCTGAAGGAGCGCGGTCCAGGGCTTGAGCTGGCGTGAGCCCCAGGGAACAGCGTTTGGGTTGACAGCTAACATTGGTTGGAACCTGCGATCTTTTTGATTCCCAAAGGAAGGGTGCACTGAAAGCGCGTCTTACCATTCGGCCAGTGCTTCTGCCACAAAGGCGTTCCTTGTGCAGGTCTCCATCTACACGTTTCACGGGAATTCAAACCTTCAGTTTGCATCCGTCTCTTGATCGCTCGAGCTGGCCAAACTTGGTTCCCGGTCTCTTTGGAAGGGTGTACCGGAAGGCGGAAGTTTGGTCGCCATTCCTGGGGGCATAGAACTTACAAAATGCAGAATCGAGTTTGGTAGTTGGCCTTTCCAATGTCAATTTGCCTTCCGGCGGGTTTGCACCGGAAGGCAGAAGGCCTGGGAGGTGCGGAGGCCGCGGGGTTCGCCTCTCGTGAGGCGGGGCCACTGGGCCGGTCTAAGGTAACGGAAGGCAGTCTTCGGGGTTATGGGCATGCAAAGCAAGAAGTCACAAGAAGTCGCGAGAAGCCAAAGGGGCGAGTCACGTTTTACCTGAGGGCTGGGGGTTTTCAGAAGACTCGCCTTGTTCGACTCTTCAAATATTGTCCCGGGAGGTGCACTGAAAGAGGAACAGGAGGGTGGCGTTCTCAAAGGCATCGCCGTTCTCCAAGTCGAATCTTCTGTCTGGTTCCAGTTGGACATCCAGTTGGACCCTGAGGGCAGTGGTTGGCAGACTAAGCAGATCGGATTCGGCCCCGTTTTTAAGGTATGAAGGGACATCGCAAAGCTTGTGGTTTACACATGTTTGAACATGTTCAGGCAATCGGCGGACCCTTGTCCAAAAGCCGATTTGAACCTGTTCAAAGAATGCTTGGCCGCTTCTGCCTGGGGTTGCTTTTCAGGCAATGGGCCTCTGATTGACCGCCTTGCTTTTCGCCCAGGATCAACCTGAATGGTCTGGTTTTGTTGCTGGCTAGCAGATAGCAGTTGGTCCACAAGGCTTGACCTGAACGCATCCACAGCCAACAGCGATGACCGGCATGCCTTGTTCCAACATTTCGATTTGGACAATAGGCCTTCCCACTTTGAAGATTGTTAGAAACAGGGTATCCTATTCATGTGCACCATGCTCTCCAAGTGACCCTATTGAGATGTCCTTGACTGCCTGAGCGGCTGAGTTTTGACCCACTAAGAAACGGGGGTTGATCAAAAGGTCCTCTACATGGGATGAGCATTGGGTGAAACCACTCTACATGGGACGCGCATTGCACTAAAGTGGTGATATTTTCCACGAAACGGGAAACATTAGCCTGACCCCCAAAACAGACCGTCATTCACCCTCCCTTGACACACTTCGCCTAGTGCATGTCCTCCCAGTGGCCAGCTCGACCCGAAGCCAAGCCCGCTTGGTTGCTGCAGATCAGTGGCATACGTGACGGTTTTCCCAGACCCCAAGCAAGGCTTCAGAAACGGCCCAAAATGACCCCTGAGCTCTTGACTTGACATCCTGGGAATGAAAGCGGACTGTTTCCAAGGGGTGGAGGTGCTTGCCAGATGAGTTCTGCGATAAGGACCTGCTTTTTTCCCACAATTTTGTCCACAAATATTTTGGACACATGTTCCATGATCATCTTTGGCAAGGCAAATGCGACTTGTAGAAGGAAACCGCTTTCCCAGCCCCATGGTCCATTTCCTGTTTGAAGTGAAGCCAAACGACCCTAGTATTTCACTCCCTGGGGGTCCCTGAAAGAGGAATATGGGCCAAATCCAGGACCCTTTCAGGTTCCGTGTCAGAAGATAAATCATGCTTTACTTGCGGGAATGACATTTTTCCATCCACTCCTAGGCGTCAAGTGGTAAACCTCATACCGGACTCATACCAACATCCCTGCGCGCAAGATTTGGGGCAGGGTTTTGTCTTGCGATTTGGACTGGAAGTGGTGGTCCCCAAACCATGAAGCTTCTGGTTGGACCAAGGCGTCCATTTGTAGTCATAAAATAGTGGAAGCCTGGGCTCTCCTGTTTCCCTTCAAATCGTTCAATACCGGGATGCTTTTTCTTGAGCCCTTTTACACTTTTACCCCTTCTAAGGGACGCAAAGGCACAACCCTATGCCATGGACACTTAGAGCTTTTTTTCCATCCCAAACCCCTGAAGGAGCTGCATTTGCCCTACACGAGGGTTTTGCCTTCGGTCAGGAGATTTGACGTCGAGTCAGCTGCTCGACAATTGCGCCAGGCCTATGGGAAATGGGGTTTGGAGGCCCGCCCACTTCTTATTTCGGAATCACTCTCGGTATTTGCAGGCCTATGACAGCGGTATGATCCGAGGAGGTGAAACACAAACAACAACGCATTGATTGCATGTACCATTGGCATTATTAGCATCATTGGCATTCAGCAGATTTCGTAAAGTAAATTCCAAAACAAGTCCCTTCCAAGGCAACCGCCCGGTCAGGCCTGACGCTCCAGCAAAGCAGCACGTGTTGATCGTCTTGTTCTCATTCAGTCAAGAACGGAGCATTGCCACTATTCTTTTGTCGCAGGAAGCCCAGCTCTCACCCTGCTTTTGGCATTTCTAGGCTTTGACTGCAGCCATTTCAGCGAGGGACTGGGCTCTGTGTCACATGTGCTCCGTGGCATGGCTTCGGCTTTGACAACCGTTTGCCTTGAAGATGAGCTGGCAGCGAAGCCTGCACCATGGCGTGACCGAGTGCAGCACCATGCTCGTCGCTTTCACGAGAAGGATGCCACAACGGTCCTGAATCGCTACGAGCAGCAGAGGAGAATCATGAGCCGGCCGCAGCTCGAAAAGCATGCCTTTCATGTGGCATCCTGGCTGGTGCTTCCAGAGGTGAGAAGAAGCCACGGCGATTCCGTGGAGGCGCTGCTGTCCAGGTACTTGGAGTCCTTGGATGGGCAGCCACTTTGCGAGCGCCTGAAAGCGGTTCTGTCACTTGTCTCGGCAAGTTCGGGAGTTGCAGGGCTCTCGGGGTTGCTGGGTAAAAGGCAGAAGAGAAAGGTGGAGATGATGCAAGCAGACGAGCCAGAAAAGCCGGATTCCGCCAAGCCAGTTGATGCGTGCCGTGAAAAGGCTGTGCGGCTGATGCAGAAGGCCAGCCAAACGTGGCAGAACCACCCATCCGAGTGCCGGGAAGCGTACGTGGAATTTCTGGAGCAAGAGGTGCAAGAGGCCGACGGAGCTGAGAATTCGGCCAAGCTGCGCACGGTTCTGCGCCGAGCCGTAGCTGCGCTTTCCCCGCCACGGCGTTTGGGTGATGGGTGCGAGGACAAGATGACGGCATCTATCCCATCCAACGATGAGTGGACGCTGGCCACCAACCTGCAATCCCGGCTTCGCAAAATCGTGCTCCGCTGCCTAAATCGAGTGGACATGGCAGATTTGCGCGTTGCGCCGGTGCTGCAATGCTTGCAGTCACTGCTCCAAAGGTTTCAGGAGCTTGTCACCGGTCAAAGCAGGATCGCTTGCAAGAAGCAATGGGCTCGGCTTCAAGCCAAGTGTGCGAGCACTGTGCCACCCGAAGCAGCAGCAAGCTTGTCAGCGTGTGCAAAGGGAGCCGAAGATGGTGCTGGCATTGCCAAGCCCGAGTCTTCAGCATCATGCCCCCATGGCAAGGTAAGACGAAGCTGCGCTCAATGCAGACGCTGTCCACATGGCAAGCGGCCTCAACGATGCCCGCAATGCAGTGCCTGCCCGCACGGAAAAGTCAAGCGCAATTGCTCGGAATGCACACCCTGTCAGCATGGCAAGGCAAAACGATTCTGCTCGCAGTGCACGGGATGTCCGCACGGTAAGCAAAAACAATTCTGCCTGCTGTGCAGCGCATGCCCGCACGGAAATGTCAAGCGCAACTGCGTGCAGTGCAGCGCATGCCCACATGGAAAGATCAAGCAGAATTGCTTACAGTGCAGCCCATGCCCACATGGCAAGATCAAGAACAACTGCGTGCAGTGCAGCGCATGTCCGCACGGCAAGCTGAAGAGGAATTGTCGTATGTGTGCCGAAGCGAGGGGAAAAGTGAACTGCACGCTTTCAGGCTAGTTGCTCCATTGTTTCGCTGTTGCAAAATAATTAGTTAGGCTGGGTCTAGGCGCTCCAGTTGCTGGTGGCTGAAGAGATTTTGGAGCTTGTTGTCATTTTGCCCGTGCAAGATTCTTCTTGGCTTCGGGGACTCGTGTCAACAAATTCTTGGACCTCTGAAGGAGCGCGGTCCAGGGCTTGAGCTGGCGTGAGCCCCAGGGAACAGCGTTTGGGTTAACAGCTATCATTGGTTGGAACCTGCGATCTTTTTGATTCCCAAAGGGAGGGACGGCGCACTGAAAGCGTGTCTTACCATTCGGCCAGTGCTTCTGCCACAAAGGCGTCCCCAGTCCAGGTCTCCATCTACATGTTTCACAGGAATTCAACCTTCAGTTTGCATCCGTTTCTTGATCGCTCGAGCTGGCCAAACTTGGCTCCCGGTCTCTTTGGAAGGGTGTACCGGAAGGCGGAAGTTTGGTCGCCATTCCTGGGGGCATAGAACTTACAAAATGCAAAGATCGAGCTTGGTAGTCGGCCTTTCCAATGTCAATTTGCCTTCCGGCGGGTTTGCACCGGAAGGCAGAAGGCCTGGGAGGTGCGGAGGCCGCGGGGTTCGCCTCTCGTGAGGCGGGGCCACTGGGCCGGTCTAAGGTAACGGAAGGCAGTCTTTGGGGTTATGGGCATGCAAAGCAAGAAGTCGCAAGAAGTCGCAAGAAGTCGAGAAGCCAAAGGGCGAGTCACGTTTTACCTGAGGGCCGGGGGTTTTCAGAAGACTCGCCTTGTTCGACTCTTCAAATATTGTCCCGGGAGGTGCTTCACTGAAAGAGGAACAGGAGGGTGGCGTTCTCAAAGGCATCGCCATTCTCCAAGTCGAATCTCCTGTCTGGTACCAGTTGCACATCCAGTTGGACCCCTGAGGGTAGTGGTTGGCAGACTAAGCAGATCGGATTCGGCCCCGTTTTTCAGGAATGAAGGGACATCCCACAGCTTGTGGTTTAAACATGTTTGAACATGTTCAGGCAATCGGCGGACCCTTGTCGTGCATGCCCAAAAGCCGATTTGAACGTGTTCAAAGAATGCTTGGCCGCTTCTGCCTGGGGTTGCTTTGCAGGTAATGGGCCTCTGATTGACCGCCTTGCTTTTCGCCCAGGATCAACCTGAAGGGTCTGGTTCTGTTGCTGGCTAGCAGATAGCAGATAGCAGTTGGTCCACAAGGCTTGATGTTCTCGGAATGAGGGCTCCTTTCGTGGTGACGGCCGGAATAGCTTTGGACCTGAGCGCATCCACAGCCAACAGCGATGAACAGCATGCCTTGTTCCAACATTTCGAAGTGGACAATAGGCCTTCCCACTTTGAAGATTGTTAGAAACAGGGTATCCTATTCATGTGCACCATGCTCTCCAAGTGACCCTATTGAGATGTCCTTGACTGCCTGAGCGGCTGAGTTTTGACCCACTAAGAAACGGGGGGCTGATCAAAAGGTCCTCTACATGGGATGAGCATTGGGTGAAACCACTCTACATGGGACGCGCATTGCACTAAAGTGGTGATACTTTCCACGAAATGGGAAAAGTTAGCCTGACCCCCAAAACAGACAGTGGCCAGCTCGACCCGAAGCCAAGCCCGCTTGGTTGCTGCAGATCAGTGGGGTACGTGACGGTTTTCCCAGACCCCAAGCAAGGCTTCAGAAATGCCCCAAAATGATCCCTGAGCTCTTGACTTGACATCCTGGGATTGAAAGCGGACTGTTTCCAAGGGGAGGTGCTTGCCAGATGAGTTCTGCGATAAAGACCTTCATTTTTTCTACAGTTTTGTCCACAAATGTTTCGGACACATGTTCTATCATCATCTTTGGCAAGGCAAATGCGACTTGTAGAAGGAAGCCGCTTTCCCAGCCCCATGGCCCATTTCCTGTTTGAAGTGAAGCCAAGCGACCCTAGTATTTCACTCCCTGGGGGTCCCTGAAAGAGGAACATGGGCCAAATCCGAAACTTTTTCAGGTTCCGTGTCAGAAGATAAATCATGCTTTACTTGCGGGAATGACATTTTTCCATCCACTCCTAGGCGTCAAGTGGTAAACCTCATACCGACTCATACCAACATCCCTGCGCGCAAGATTTGGGGCAGGGTTTTGTCTTGCGATTTGGACTGGAAGCCTTCAAACCTGACTCCGGCTTTTGGTGGTCCCCAAACCATGAAGCTTCCGGTTGGACCAAGGCGTCCATTTGTAGTCATAAAATAGTGGAAGCCTGGGCTCTCCAGTTTCCCTTGAAATCGTTCAATACCAGGATGCTTTTTCTTGAGCCCTTTTACACTTTTACTTCTAAGGGACGCACAGGCACGACCCGATGCCATGGACACCTAGAGCTTTTTTTGCATCCCAAACTGTTGAAGGAGCTGCATTTGCCCTACACGAGTGTTTTGCCTTCGGTCAGGAGATTTGACGTTGAGTCAGCTGCTCGACAATTGCGCCAGGCCTGTGGGAAATGGGGTTTGAGGCCAGCCCACTTTCCTATTTCGGAATCACTCTCGGTATTTGCAGGCCTATGACAGCGGTATGATCCGAGGTGAAACACAAACAAAAAACGCATTGATTGCATGTACCATTGGCATTATTAGCATTATTGGCATTCAGCAGATTTCGTAAAGTAACATGTTCTCAATCATGCGTTACCAGCTTTGGGGGTTCCAAAACAAGTCCCTTCCAAGGCAGACCACCTGCCGGTCAGGCCTGACGCTCCGGAAAGCAGCACGTGTTGATTGTCTTGTTCTCATTCAGTCAAGAACGGGAGCATTGCCACTATTCTTTTGTCGCAGGAAGCCCAGCTCCGACCCTGCTTTTGTCATTTCTAGGCTTTCACTGCAGCCATTGCATCGAGGGACTGGGCTCCCGTTCCTTCTCGCGTGGTCGTTGTGTCACATGTGCTCCGTGGCATGGCTTCGGCTTTGACAACCGTTTGCCTTGAAGACGAGCTGGCAGCGATGCCTGCACCATGGCGTGACCGAGTGCAGCACCATGCTCGTCGCTTTCACGAGAAGGATGCCACAACGGTCCTTAATCGCTACGAGCAGCAGAGGAGAATCATGAGCCGGCCGCAGCTCGAAAAGCATGCCTTTCATGTGGCATCCTGGCTGGTACTTCCAGAGGTGAGAAGAAGCCACGGCGATTCCGTGGAGGCGCTGCTGTCCAGGTACTTGGAGTCCTTGGATGGGCAGCCACTTTGCGAGCGCCTGAAAGTGGTTCTGTCACTTGTCTCGGCCAGTTCGGGAGTTGCAGGGCTCTCGGGGTTGCTGGGTAAAGGGCAGAAGAGAAAGGTGGAGATGATGCAGGCAGAAGAGCCAGAAAAGCCAGATTCCAGCAAGCCAGTTGATGCCTGCGGTGAGAAGGCTGTGCGGCTGATGCAGAAGGCCAGCCAAATGTGGCAGAACCACCCGTCCGAGTGCCGGGAAGCGTACGTGGAGTCTCTGGAGCAAGAGGTGCAAGAGGCCGACGGAGCTGAGAACTCGGCCAAGCTGCGCATTGTCCTGCGCCGAGCCGTAGCTGCGCTTTCCCCGCCACGGCGTTTGGGTGATGGATGCGAGGGCAAGTTGCTGGCATTCCACGCATCCAACGATGAGTGGACGCTGGCCACCAACCTGCAATCTCGACTTCGCAAAATCGTGCTCCGCTGCCTGGATCGAGTGGACATGGCAGATTTGCGCGTTGCGCCGGTGCTGCAATGCTTGCAGTCACTGCTCCAAAGGTTTCAGGAGCTTGTCACCGGTCAAAGCAGGATCGCTTGCAAGAAGCAATGGGCTCGGCTACAAGACAGGTGTGCGAGCACTGTGCCACCCGAAGCAGCAGCAAGCTTGTCAGCGTGTGCAAAGGGAGCCGACGATGGTGCTGGCATTGCCAAGCCCGAGTCTTCAGGATCATGCCCCCATGGCAAGCTGAGACGAAGCTGCGCTCAATGCAGAGGCTGTCCACATGGCAAGTGGGCTTACAATTGTCCGCAATGCAGTGTTTGCCCGCACGGAAAAGTCAAGCGCAATTGCTCGGAATGCACACCCTGTCCGCATGGCAAGGCAAAACGAATCTGCTCGCAGTGCACGGGATGTCCGCATAGTAAGCAAAAACAATACTGCCTGCAGTGCGGCGCATGCCCACATGGCAAGATCAAGCAGAATTGCTTGCAGTGCAGCGCATGCCCACATGGCAAGATTAAGAACAACTGCGTGCGCTGCAGCGCATGCCCACATGGCAAGATTAAGAAGAACTGTGTGCAGTGCAGCGCATGCCCGCACGGCAAGCTGAAGAGGAACTGTCGTATGTGTGCCGAAGCGAGGGGAAAAGTGAACTGCACGCTTTCAGGCTAGTTGTTCCATTGTTTCGCTGTTGCCAAATAATTAGTTAGGCTGGGTGTAGGCGCTCCAGTTGCTGGTGGCTGAAGAGATTTTGGAGCTTGTTGTCATTTTGCCCGTGCAAGATTCTTCTTGGCTTCGGGGACTCATGTCAACAGATTCTTGGACCTCTGAAGGAGCGCGGTCCAGGGCTTGAGCTGGCGTGAGCCCCAGGGAAAAGCGTTTGGGTTGACAGCTAACATTGGTTGGAACCTGCGATCTTTTTGATTCCCAAAGGAAGGGCCGGCGCACTGAAAGCGCGTCTTACCATTCGGCCAGTGCTTCTGCCACAAAGGCGTTCCCAGTGCAGGTCTCCATCTACACGTTTCACGGGAATTCAAACCTTCAGTTTGCATCCGTCTCTTGATCGCTCGAGCTGGCCAAACTTGGTTCCCGGTCTCTTTGGAAGGGTGTACCGGAAGGCGGAAGTTTGGTCGCCATTCCTGGGGGCATAGAACTTACAAAATGCAGAATCGAGTTTGGTAGTTGGCCTTTCCAATGTCAATTTGCCTTCCGGCGGGTTTGCACCGGAAGGCAGAAGGCCTGGGAGGTGCGGAGGCCGCGGGGTTCGCCTCTCGTGAGGCGGGGCCACTGGGCCGGTCTATTGTAACGGAAGGCAGTCTTCGGGGTTATGGGCATGCAAAGCAAGAAGTCACAAGAAGTCGCAAGAAGTCGAGAAGCCAAAGGGGCGAGTCACGTTTTACCTGAGGGCTGGGGGTTTTCAGAAGACTCGCCTTGTTCGACTCTTCAAATATTGTCCCGGGAGGTGCACTGAAAGAGGAACAGGAGGGTGGCGTTCTCAAAGGCATCGCCGTTCTCCAAGTCGAATCTTCTGTCTGGTTCCAGTTGGACATCCAGTTGGACCCTGAGGGCAGTGGTTGGCAGACTAAGCAGATCGGATTCGGCCCCGTTTTTAAGGAATGAAGGTTTCTAGTGGTTTTCTGGTGGTTTTCTGGTGGTTTTCTGGTGGCTTTCTGGTGGCTTTCTGGTGGCTTTCTGGTGGTTTTCTGGTGGCTTTCTGGTGGTTTTCTGGTGGCTTTCTGGTGGCTTTCTGGTGGCTTTCTGGTGGCTTTCTGGTGGTTTTCTGGTGGCTTTCTGGTGGTTTTCTGGTGGTTTTCTGGTGGTTTTCTGGTGGCTTTCTGGTGGCTTTCTGGTGGCTTTCTGGTGGCTTTCTGGTGGCTTTCTGGTGGTTTTTTGGTGGCTTTCTGACATGTTTGAACATGTTCAGGCAATCGGCGGACCCTTGTCGCGCATGCCCAAAAGCCGATTTGAACGTGTTCAAAGAATGCTTGGCCGCTTCTGCCTGTTGCTTTTCAGGCAATGGGCCTCTGATTGACCGCCTTGCTTTTCGCCCAGGATCAACCTGAATGGTCTGGTTTTGTTGCTGGCTAGCAGATAGCAGTTGGTCCACAAGGCTTGACCTGAACGCATCCACAGCCAACAACGATGAACGGCATGCCTTGTTCCAACATTTCGAAGTGGACAATAGGCCTTCCCACTTTGAAGATTGTTAGAAACAGGGTATCCTATTCATGTGCACCATGCTCTCCAAGTGACCCTATTGAGATGTCCTTGACTGCCTGAGCGGCTGAGTTTTGACCCACTAAGAAACGGGGGTTGATCAAAAGGTCCTCTACATGGGATGAGCATTGGGTGAAACCACTCTACATGGGACGCGCATTGCACTAAAGTGGTGATATTTTCCACGAAACGGGAAACATTAGCCTGACCCCCGAAACAGACCGTCATTCACCCTCCCTTGACACACTTCGCCTAGTGCATGTCCTCCCAGTGGCCAGCTCGACCCGAAGCCAAGCCCGCTTGGTTGCTGCAGATCAGTGGCATACGTGACGGTTTTCCCAGACCCCAAGCAAGGCTTCAGAAACGGCCCAAAATGACCCCATGAGCTCTTGACTTGACATCCCGGGAATGAAAGCGGACTTTTTCCAAGGGGTGGAGGTGCTTGCCAGATGAGTTCTGCGATAAGGACCTGCTTTTTTCCCACAATTTTGTCCACAAATATTTTGGACACATGTTCCATGATCATCTTTGGCAAGGCAAATGCGACTTGTAGAAGGAAACCGCTTTCCCAGCCCCATGGTCCATTTCCTGTTTGAAGTGAAGCCAAACGACCCTAGTATTTCACTCCCTGAAGGTCCCTGAAAGAGGAATATGGGCCAAATCCAGGACCCTTTCAGGTTCCGTGTCAGAAGATAAATCATGCTTTAGTTGCGGGAATGACATTTTACCATCCACTCCTAGGCGTCAAGTGGTAAACCTCATACCGGACTCATACCAACATCCCTGCGCGCAAGATTTGGGGCAGGGTTTTGTCTTGCGATTTGGACTGGAAGTGGTGGTCCCCAAACCATGAAGCTTCCGGTTGGACCAAGGCGTCCATTTGTAGTCATAAAATAGTGGAAGCCTGGGCTCTCCTGTTTCCCTTCAAATCGTTCAATACCGGGATGCTTTTTCTTGAGCCCTTTTACACTTTTACCCCTTCTAAGGGACGCAAAGGCACAACCCTATGCCATGGACACTTAGAGCTTTTTTTGCATCCCAAACCCCTGAAGGAGCTGCATTTGCCCTACACGAGGGTTTTGCCTTCGGTCAGGAGATTTGACGTCGAGTCAGCTGCTCGACAATTGCGCCAGGCCTATGGGAAATGGGGTTTGGAGGCCCGCCCACTTCTTATTTCGGAATCACTCTCGGTATTTGCAGGCCTATGACAGCGGTATGATCCGAGGAGGTGAAACACAAACAACAACGCATTGATTGCATGTACCATTGGCATTATTAGCATCATTGGCAGTGAGCAGATTTCGTAAAGTAAATTCCAAAACAAGTCCCTTCCAAGGCAACCGCCCGGTCAGGCCTGACGCTCCAGCAAAGCAGCACGTGTTGATCGTCTTGTTCTCATTCAGTCAAGAACGGAGCATTGCCACTATTCTTTTGTCGCAGGAAGCCCAGCTCTCACCCTGCTTTTGGCATTTCTAGGCTTTCACTGCAGCCATTGCATCGAGGGACTGGGCTCCCGTTCCTTCTTGCGTGGTCGTTGTGTCACATGTGCTCCGTGGCATGGCTTCGGCTTTGACTACCGTTTGCCTTGAAGATGAGCTGGCAGCGATGCCTGCACCATGGCGTGACCGAGTGCAGCACCATGCTCGTCGCTTTCACGAGAAGGATGCCACAACGGTCCTGAATCGCTACGAGCAGCAGAGGAGAATCATGAGCCGGCCGCAGCTTGAAAAGCATGCCTTTCATGTAGCATCCTGGCTGGTGCTTCCAGAGGTGAGAAGAAGCCACGGCGATTCCGTGGAGGCGCTGCTGTCCAGGTACTTGGAGTCCTTGGATGGGCAGCCACTTTGCGAGCGCCTGAAAGTGGTTCTGTCACTTGTCTCGGCAAGTTCGGGAGTTGCAGGGCTCTCGGGGTTGCTGGGTAAAGGGCAGAAGAGAAAGGCGGAGATGATGCAGGCAGACGAGCTGGAAAAGCCGGATTCCAGCAAGCCAGTTGATGCGTGCGGTGAAAAGGCTGTGCGGCTGATGCAGAAGGCCAGCCAAACGTGGCAGAACCACCCATGCGAGTTCCGGGAAGTGTACGTGGAGTCTCTGGAGCAGGAGATGCAAGAGGCCGACGGAGCTGAGAACTCGGCCAAGCTGCGCATGGTCCTGCGCCGAGCCGTAGCTGCGCTTTCCCCGCCACGGCGTTTGGGTGATGGATGCGAGGGCAAGATGACGGCATCTATCCCATCCAACGATGAGTGGACGCTGGCCACCAACCTGCAATCCCGGCTTCGCAAAATTGTGCTCCGGTGCCTGGATCGAGTGGACCTGGCAGATTTGCGCGTTGCGCCGGTGCTGCAATGCTTGCAGTCACTGCTCCAAAGGTTTCAGGAGCTTGTCACCGGTGAAAGCAGGATCGCTTGCAAGAAGCAATGGGCTCGGCTTCAAGCCAAGTGTGCGAGCACCGTGCCAACCGAAGCAGCAGCAAGTGCAAAGGGAGCCGAAGATGGTGCTGGCATTTTCAAGCCGGAGTCTTCAGCATCATGCCCCCATGGCAAGCTGAGACGAAGCTGCGCTCAATGCACAGGCTGTCCACATGGCAAGCGGCCTCAACAATGCCCGCAATGCAGTGCCTGCCCGCACGGAAAAGTCAAGCGCAATTGCTCGGAATGCACACCCTGTCCGCATGGCAAGGCAAAACGAATCTGCTCGCAGTGCACGGGATGTCCGCACGGTAAGCAAAAACAATTCTGCCTGCTGTGCAGCGCATGCCCACATGGCAAGATCAAGAGCAGCTGCGTGCAGTGCAGCGCATGCCCACATGGAAAGATCAAGCAGAACTGTGTGCAGTGCAGCGCATGCCCGCACGGCAAGCTGAAGAGGAACTGTCGTATGTGTGCCGAAGCGAGGGGAAAAGTGAACTGCACGCTTTCAGGCTAGTTGCTCCATTGTTTCGCTGTTGCAAAATAACTAGTTAGGCTGGGTCTAGGCGCTCCAGTTGCTGGTGGCTGAAGAGATTTTGCAGCTTGTTGTCATTTCCTTATGGAGGCAAAGACGGTGGTGCCCGTTCGGGGACTCGTGTCAACAAATTCTTGGACCTCTGAAGGAGCGCGGTCCAGGGCTTGAGCTGGCGTGAGCCCCAGGGAACAGCGTTTGGGTTAACAGCTAACATTGGTTGGAATCTGCGATCTTTTGGATTCCCAAAGGGAGGGCCGGCGCACTGAAAGCGTGTCTTACCATTCGGCCGGGAAACTTGGTTCCCGGTCTCTTTGGAAGGGTGTACCGGAAGGCGGAAGTTTGGTCGCCATTCCTGGGGGCATAGAACTTACAAAATGCAAAATCGAACTTGGTAGTTGGCCTTTCCAATGTCCACTTGAGCCGGCGGGTTTGCACCGGAAGGCATCGGAAGGCATCAGTGTGCCCTGCTAGATTTTTGCATTTTGTAAGTTGGCGCAGAGCGGCCTGGGTGGTGCGGAGGCCGCGGGGTTCGCCTCTCGCGAGGCGGGGCCATGGGCCGGTCTAAGGTAGCGGAAGGCAGTCTTCGGGGTTATGGGCATGCCAAGCAAGAAGTCACAAAGAGTCGCAAGAAGTCACAAGAAGTCGCAAGAAGTCACAAGAAGTCGCAAGAAGTCGAGAAGCCAAAGGGCGAGTCACGTTTTACCTGAGGGCCAGGGGTTGTCAGAAGACTCGCTTTGTTCGACTCTTCAAATATTGTCCCGGGAGGTGCTTCACTGAAAGAGGAAAGGAGCAAGTCTTTCAGGCCCACGAACAAGCACTCCGCTCTGCAAAAGAGGGTCCTGAAAATGGGAGGAGCATTGTGGGAAACCACTAAAATAGTGATATATTTTCCCCGAACATTGGGGACTCAGCCAGTGCTCCGCGCTCAGCTGGAATCCAAGAATCACGCATTTGGAGGCTCCCGTCTTGTATGTTCTATCAGGCAAGTGTGACTTGCAGAAGGAAACCACTTTCCCAGCCCCATGGCCTATTTCCTGATTGAAGTGAAGCCAAAGAACCCTAATATTTCACTCCTTGGGGGTTCCTGAAAGCGGAACATGGGCCAAACCCGGACCCCCATCAGGTTCCGTGTCATAAGAACAAATCTGTTTTACTTGCGGGAATGACATTTTACCAGCCACTCTTTGGTGTCAAGTCAGCCTCGTAAGAAAATCCCCCCACGCACGATTCGGGGCAGGGTTTTACCTTGCGATTTGGACTGGAACTTCTCAAGCATGACTCCTGCTTTGGGTGGTCCCAAAGCCATGAAGCTTCCGGTTGGACCAAGGCGTCCCATTGTAGTCATAAAAATCGTGGAAACCTGGTGCTCTCTTGTTTCCCTTCAAATCGTTCAATACCGGGATGCGTTTTCTTGAACCCGTTTACCCCATTTAAGAGGGAACGCAAAGGCACTGCCCTGAGCCATAAACACTTAAAGCTTTTTTTTGCAGCCCAAACTTGCCCTACACGAGTGTTTTGCCGCTGGGCAGGAAATCTGGTGCCGAGTTTATGGTCCAGCTGCTCGACAATTGCGATGCCAGGCCTGTGGGAAATGAGGTTTGACGCCAGCTCACTTTCTTATTTTGAGCCAACACCACATCAATTTGCATGTACCATTTGGCATCATTAGCATTATTGGCATTCAGCAGATTTTGTCAAGCAAAAGGCTCTCAATCATGTGTGAACAGTTTTGGGGTTTCCCAAACAAGTCCCTTCCAAGGCAGACCGCCCGGTCAGGCCTGACGCTCCAGCAAAGCAGCACGTGTTGATCGTCTTGTTCTCATTCAATCAAGAACGGGAGCATTGCCACTATTCTTTTGTCGCAGGAAGCCCAGCTCTCACCCTGCTTTTGGCATTTCTAGGCTTTCACTGCAGCCATTGCATCGAGGGACTGGGCTCCCGTTCCTTCTTGCGTGGTCGTTGTGTCACATGTGCTCCGTGGCATGGCTTCGGCTTTGACTACCGTTTGCCTTGAAGATGAGCTGGCAGCGATGCCTGCACCATGGCGTGACCGAGTGCAGCACCATGCTCGTCGCTTTCACGAGAAGGATGCCACAACGGTCCTGAATCGCTACGAGCAGCAGAGGAGAATCATGAGCCGGCCGCAGCTTGAAAAGCATGCCTTTCATGTGGCATCCTGGCTGGTGCTTCCAGAGGTGAGAAGAAGCCACGGCGATTCCGTGGAGGCGCTGCTGTCCAGGTACTTGGAGTCCTTGGATGGGCAGCCACTTTGCGAGCGCCTGAAAGTGGTTCTGTCACTTGTCTCGGCCAGTTCGGGAGTTGCAGGGTTCTCAGGGTTGCTGGGCAAAGGGCAGAAGAGAAAGGTGGAGATGATGCAAGCAGAAGAGCCAGAAAAGCCGGCTTCCAGCAAGCCAGTTGATGCCTGCGGTGAGAAGGCTTTGCGCCTGATGCAGAAGGCCAGCCAAACGTGGCAGAACCACCCGTCCGAGTGCCGGGAAGCGTACGTGGAGTCTCTGGAGCAAGAGATGCAAGAGGCCGACGGAGCTGAGAACTCGGCCACGCTGCGCATGGTCCTGCGCCGAGCCGTAGCTGCGCTTTCCCCGCCACGGCGTTTGGGTGATGAATGCGAGGGCGAGAACTTGCAATCCCGGCTTCGCAAAATCGTGCTCCGCTGCCTGGATCGAGTGGACTTGGCAGATTTGCGCCTTGCGCCGGCGCAGCAATGCTTGCAGTCACTGCTCCAAACGTTTCAGGAGCTGGTCACCAGTGAAAGCATGATCTCTTGCAAGAAGCAATGGGCTCGGCTACAAGCCAAGTGTGCGAGCACCATGCCACCTGAAGCTCGAAGTTTGGGAGTTGCAGGGCTCTCGGGGTTGCTGGGCAAAGGGCAGAAGAGAAGGGTGGAGTTGATGCAGGCAGACGAGCTGGAAAAGCCGGATTCCAGCAAGCCAGTTGATGCCTGCGGTGAAAAGGCTGTGCGCCTGATGCAGAAGGCCAGCCAAACGTGGCAGAACCACCCGTCCGAGTGCCGGGAAGCGTACGTGGAGTCTCTGGAGCAAGAGATGCAAGAGGCCGACGGAGCTGAGAACTCGGCCAAGCTGCGCACGGTCCTGCGCCAAGCCGTAGCTGCACTATCCCCGCCACGGCGTTTGGGTGATGGATGCGAGGGCAAGTTGCTGGCATCCCACGCATCCAACGACCAGGCGACGCTGGCCACCAACCTGCAATCCCGGCTTCGCAAAATCGTGCTCCGCTGCCTGGATCGAGTGGACCTGGCAGATTTGCGCCTTGCGCCGGTGCTGCAATGCTTGCAGTCACTGCTCCACGCATTTCAGGAGCTGGTCACCAGTGAAAGCACAATCGCTTGCAAGAAGCAATGGGCTCGGCTACAAGCCAAGTGTGCGAGCACCATGCCACCTGAAGCTGGAAGCTCAGGAGTTGCAGGGCTCTCGGGGTTGCTGGGCAAAGGGCAGAAGAGAAAGGCGGAGATGATACAAGCAGAAGAGCCAGAAAAGCCGGATTCCAGCAAGCCAGTTGATGCCTACGTTGACAAGGCTGTGCGGCTGATGCAGAAGGCCAGCCAAACCTGGCAGAACCACCCGTCCGAGTGCCGGGAAGAGTACGTGGAGTCTCTGGAGCAAGAGATGCAAGAGGCCGACGGATCTGAGAACTCGGCCAAGCTGCGCATGGTCCTGCGCCGAGCCGTAGCTGCGCTTTCCCCGCCACGGCGTTTGGGTGACGGATGCGAGGGCAAGACGCCGTCTATCGCATGCAACGACCAGTCGCTGGCCACCAACTTGCAAACCCGGCTTCGCAAAATCGTGCTCCGCTGCCTGGATCGAGTGGACCTGGCAGATGTGCCTCTTGCACCGGTGCTGCAATGCTTGCAGTCGCTGCTCCGAACATTTCAGGAGCTGGTCACCGGTGAAAGCAGGATCGCTTGCAAGAAGCAATGGGCTCGGCTACAAGACAGGTGTGCGAGCACCATGCCACCCGAAGCAGCAGCAAGCTTGTCAGCATGTGCAAAGGGAGCCGAAGATGGTGCTGGCATTGCCAAGCCCGAGTTTTCAGCATCATGCCACCATGGCAAGCTGAGACGAAGCTGCGCTCAATGCAGAGGCTGTCCACATGGCAAGCGGCCTGAACATTGCCAGCAATGCAGTGCCTGCCCGCACGGAAAAGTCAAGCGCAATTGCTCGGAATGCAAACCCTGTCCGCATGGCAAGGCAAAACGAATCTGCTCGCAGTGCACGGGATGTCCGCACGGTAAGAAAAAACAATACTGCCTGCAGTGTAGCGCATGCCCACATGGCAAGATCAAGCGCAACTGCGTGCTGTGCAGCGCATGCCCACATGGAAAGATCAAGCAGAATTGCTTGCAGTGCAGCGCATGCCCACATGGCAAGATTAAGAAGAACTGTGTGCAGTGCAGCGCATGCCCGCACGGCAAGCTGAAGACGAACTGTCGTATGTGTGCCGAAGCGAGGGGAAAAGTGAACTGCACGCTTTCAGGCTAGTTGCTCCATTGTTTTGCCGTTGCAAAATAATTAGTTAGGCTGGGTCTAGGCGCTCCAGTTGCTGGTGGCTGAAGAGATTTTGGAGCTTGTTGTCATTTTGCCCGTGCAAGATTCTTCTTGGCTTCGGGGACTCGTGTCAACAGATTCTTGGACCTCTGAAGGAGCGCGGTCCAGGGGCTTGAGCTGGCGTGAGCCCCAGGGAACAGCGTTTGGGTTGACAGCTAACATTGGTTGGAACCTGCGATCTTTTCGATTCCCAAAGGGAGGGCCGGCGCACTGAAAGCGTGTCTTACCATTCGGCCAGTGCTTCTGCCACAAAGGCGTCCCCAGTCCAGGTCTTCATCTACGTGTTTCACGGGAATTCAAACCTTCAGTTTGCATCTGTCTCTTGATCGCTCGAGCTGGCCAAACTTGGCTCCCGGTCTCTTTGGAAGGGTGTACCGGAAGGCGGAAGTTTGGTCGCCATTCCTGGGGGCATAGAACTTACAAAATGCAAAGATCGAACTTGGTAGTTGGCCTTTCCAATGTCAACTTGAGCCGGAAGGTTTGCACCGGAAGGCATCGGAAGGCATCAGTGTGCCCTGCTAGATTTTTGCATTTTGTATCTTGGCGCAGAGCGGCCTGGGTGGTGCGGAGGCCGCGGGGTTCGCCTCTCGTGAGGCGGGGCCATGGGCCGGTCTAAGGCAACGGAAGGCAGTCTTCGGGGTTATGGGCATGCACAAAGTCACAAGAAGTCGCAAGAAGTCGCAAGAAGTCGCAAGAAGTCGAGAAGCCAAAGGGCGAGTCACGTTTTACCTGAGGGCCGGGGGTTTTCAGAAGACTCGCCTTGTTCGACTCTTCAAATATTGTCCCGGGAGGTGCTTCACTGAAAGAGGAACAGGAGGGTGGCGTTCTCAAAGGCATCACCGTTCTCCAAGTCGAATCTCCTGTCTGGTACCAGTTGGACATCCAGTTGGACCCTGAGGGCAGTGGTTGGCAGACTAAGCAGATCGGATTCGGCCCCGGTTTTAACGTGTTCAAAGAATGCTTGGCCGCTTCTGCCTGGGGTTGCTTTTCAGGTAATGGGCCTCTGATTGTCCGCCTTGCTTTTCGCCCAGGATCAACCTGAAGGGTCTGGTTCTGTTGCTGGCTAGCAGATAGCAGATAGCAGTTGGTCCACAAGGCTTGACCTGAACGCATCCACAGCCAACAGCGATGAACGGCATGCCTTGTTCCAACATTTCGAAGTGGACAATGGGCCTTCCCACTTTGAATATTGTTAGAAACAGGGTATCCTATTCATGTGCACCATGCTCTCCGAGTGACCCTATTGAGATGTCCTTGACTGCCTGAGCGGCTGAGTTTTGACCCATTAAGAAACGGGGGCTGATCAAAAGGTCCTCTACATGGGATGAGCATTGGGTGAAAGCACTCTACATGGGGCGCGCATTGCACTAAAGTGGTGATATTTTCCACGAAATGGGGAAAATTAGCCTGACCCCCGAAACAGACAGTGGCCAGCTCGACCCGAAGCCAAGTCCGCTTGGTTGCTGCAGATCAGTGGGGTACGTGACGGTTTTCCCAGACCCCAAGCAAGGCTTCAGAAATGGCCCAAAATGATCCCTGAGCTCTTGACTTGACATCCTGGGAATGAAAGCGGACTGTTTCCAAGAGGTGGAGGTGCTTGCCAGATGAGTTCTGCGATAAAGACCTGCTTTTGTTCCCGCAATTTTGTCCACAAATATTAGGACACATGTTCTATCATCATCTTTGGCAAGGCAAGTGCGACAAGGAAGCCGCTTTCCCAGCCCCATGGTCCATTTCCCGTTTGAAGTGAAGCCAAACGACCCTAGTATTTCACTTTTTGGGTGTCCCTGAAAGAGGAACATGGGCCAAATCCGGGACCCTTTCAGGTTCCGTGTCAGAAGATAAATCATGCCATCCACTCCTAGGCGTCAAGTGGTAAACCTCATACCAACATCCCTGCGCGCAAGATTTGGGGCAGGGTTTGTGTTGCGATTTGGACTGGAAGCCTTCAAACCTGACTCCGGCTTTTGGTGGTCCCCAAACCATGAAGCTTCCGGTTGGACCAAGGCGTCCATTTGTAGTCATAACATAGTGGAAGCCTGGGCTCTCCTGTTTCCCTTCAAATCGTTCAATACCGGGATGCTTTTTCTTGAGCCCTTTTACACTTTTACTTCTAAGGGACGCAAAGGCACGGCCCGATGCCATGGACACCTAGAGCTTTTTTTGCATCCCAAACTGTTGAAGGAGCTGCATTTGCCCTACACGAGTGTTTTGCCTTCGGTCAGGAGATTTGACGCCCACTTTCCTATTTCGGAATCACTCTCGGTATTTGCAGGCCTATGACAGCGGTATGATCCGAGGTGAAACACAATCAAAAAACGCATTGATTGCATGTACCATTGGCATTCTTATCATCATTGGCATTCAGCAGATTTCGTAAAGTAAATTCCAAACAAGTCCCTTCCAAGGCAGACCACCTGCCTGTCAGGCCTGACGCTCCAGCAAAGCAGCACGTGTTGATCGTCTTGTTCTCATTCAGTCGAGAACGGGAGCATTGCCAGTATTCTTTTGTCGCAGGAAGCCCAGCTCCGATCCTGCTTTTGTCATTTCTAGGCTTTCACTGCAGCCATTGCATCGAGGGACTGGGCTCCCGTTCCTTCTTGCGTGGTCGTTGTGTCACATGTGCTCCGTGGCATGGCTTCGGCTTTGACTACCGTTTGCCTTGAAGATGAGCTGGACCGAGTGGCGTGACCGAGTGCAGCACCATGCTCGTCGCTTTCAGGAGAAGGATGCCACAACGGTCCTGAATCGCTACGAGCAGCAGAGGAGAATCATGAGCCGGCCGCAGCTCGAAAAGCATGCCTTTCATGTGGCATCCTGGCTGGTGCTTCCAGAGGTGAGAAGAAGCCACGGCGGTTCCGTGGAGGCGCTGCTGTCCAGGTACTTGGAGTCCTTGGATGGGCAGCCACTTTGCGAGCTCCTGAAAGTGGTTCTGTCACTTGTCTCGGCAAGTTCGGGAGTTGCAGGGCTCTCGGGGTTGCTGGGTAAAGGGCAGAAGAGAAAGGTGGAGATGATGCAAGCAGAAGAGCCAGAAAAGCCAGATTCCGCCAAGCCAGTTGATGCGTGCGGTGAAAAGGCTGCGAGGCTGATGCAGAAGGCCAGCCAAACGTGGCAGAACCACCCGTCCGAGTTCCGGGAAGTGTACGTGGAGTCTCTGGAGCAGGAGATGCAAGAGGCCGATGGAGCTGAGAACTCGGCCAAGCTGCGCATGGTCCTGCGCCGAGCCGTAGCTGCGCTTTCCCCGCCACGGCGTCTGGGTGATGGGTGCGAGGGCAAGTTGCTGGCATCCCACGCATCCAACGACCAGGCGACGCTGGCCACCAACCTGCAATCCCGGCTTCGCAAAATCGTGCTCTGCTGCCTGGATCGAGTGGACCTGGCAGATTTGCGTCTTGCACCGGTGCTGCAATGCTTGCAGTCACTGCTCCAAAGGTTTCAGGAGCTTGTCACCAGTGAAAGCAGGATCGCTTGCAAGAAGCAATGGGCTCGGCTTCAAGCCAAGTGTGCGAGCACCGTGCCGCCCGAAGCAGCAGCAAGCTTGTCAGCGTGTGCAAAGGGAGCCGAAGATTGTGCTGGCATTGCCAAGCCCAAGTCTTCAGCATCATGCCCCCATGGCAAGGTGAGACGAAGCTGCGCTCAATGCACAGGCTGTCCACATGGCAAGCGGCCTCAACAATGCCCGCAATGCAGTGCCTGCCCGCACGGAAAAGTCAAGCGCAATTGCTCGGAATGCACACCCTGTCTGCATGGCAAGGCAAAACGATTCTGCTCGCAGTGCACGGGATGTCCGCACAGTAAGCAAAAACAATTCTGCCTGCTGTGCAGCGCATGCCCGCACGGAAAGATCAAGCAGAATTGCTTGCAGTGCAGCGCATGCCCACATGGCAAGATCAAGCAGAATTGCTTGCAGTGCAGCGCATGCCCACATGTCAAGATTAAGAAGAACTGTGTGCAGTGCAGCGCATGCCCGCACGGCAAGCTGAAGAGGAACTGTCTTATGTGTGCCGAAGCGAGGGGAAAAGTGAACTGCACGCTTTCAGGCTAGTTGCTCCATTGTTTTGCCGTTGCAAAATAATTAGTTAGGCTGGGTCTAGGCGCTCCAGTTGCTGGTGGCTGGAGAGATTTTGGAGCTTGTTGTCATTTTGCCCGTGCAAGATTCTTCTTGGCTTCGGGGACTCGTGTCAACAGATTCTTGGACCTCTGAAGGAGCGCGGTCCAGGGGCTTGCGCTGGCATGAGCCCCAGGGAACAGCGTTTGGGTTAACAGCTAACATTGGTTGGAACCTGCGATCTTTTCGATTCCCAAAGGGAGGGCCGGCGCACTGAAAGCGTGTCTTACCATTCGGCCAGTGCTTCTGCCACAAAGGCGTTCCCAGTGCAGGTCTCCATCTACATGTTTCACGGGAATTCAATCCTTCAGTTTGCATCCGTCTCTTGATCGCTCGAGCTGGCCAAACTTGTCTTTGGAAGGGTGTACCGGAAGGCGGAAGTTTGGTCGCCATTCCTGGGCATAGAACTTAGAAAATGCAAAGATCGAGCTTGGTAGTTGGCCTTTCCAATGTCAACTTGAGCCGGAAGGTTTGCACCGGAAGGCATCGGAAGGCATCAGTGTGCCCTGCTTGACTTTTGCATTTTGTATCTTGGCGCGGAGCGGCCTGGGTGGTGCGGAGGCCGCGGGGTTCGCCTCTCGTGAGGCGGGGCCATGGGCCGGTCTAAGGCAACGGAAGGCAGTCTTCGGGGTTATGGGCATGCACAAAGTCACAAGAAGTCGCAAGAAGTCGCAAGAAGTCGCAAGAAGTCGCAAGAAGTCGAGAAGCCAAAGGGCGAGTCACGTTTTACCTGAGGGCCGGGGGTTTTCAGAAGACTCGCCTTGTTCGACTCTTCAAATATTGTCCCGGGAGGTGCTTCACTGAAAGAGGAACAGGAGGGTGGCGTTCTCAAAGGCATCGCCGTTCTCCAAGTCGAATCTGCTGTCTGGTACCAGTTGGACATCCAGTTGGACCCCTGAGGGTAGTGGTTGGCAGACTAAGCAGATCGGATTCGGCCCCGTTTTTAAGGAATGAAGGGACATCCCAAAGCTTGTGGTTTAAACATGTTTGAACACGTTCAGGCAATCGGCGGACCCTTGTCGTGCATGCCCAAAAGCCGATTTGAACGTGTTCAAAGAATGCTTGGCCGCTTCTGCCTGTTGCTTTTCAGGTAATGGGCCTCTGATTGACCGCCTTGCTTTTCGCCCAGGATCAACCTGAAGGGTCTGGTTCTGTTGCTGGCTAGCAGATAGCAGTTGGTCCACAAGGCTTGATGTTCTCGGAGTGAGGGCTCCTTTCGTGGTGACAGCCCGAATAGCTTTGGACCTGAGCGCATCCACAGCCAACAGCGATGACCGGCATGCCTTGTTCCAACATTTCGAAGTGGACAATGGGCCTTCCCTCTTTGAATGCTCTCCGAGTGACCCTATTGAGATGTCCTTGACTGCCTGAGCGGCTGAGTTTTGACCCATTAAGAAACGGGGGTTGATCAAAAGGTCCTCTACATGGGATGAGCATTGGGTGAAACCACTCTACATGGGACGCGCATTGGGGCACTAAAGTGGTGATATTTCCACGAAATGGGAAAAGTTAGCCTGAACCCCGAAACAGACAGTGGCCAGCTCGACCCGAAGCCAAGCCCGCTTGGTTGCGGCAGATCAGTGGGATACGTGACGGTTTTCCCAGACCCCAAGCAAGGCTTCAGAAATGGCCCAAAATGACCCCTGAGCTCTTGACTTGGCATCCCGGGAATGAAAGCGGACTTTTTCCAAGAGGTGGAGGTGCTTGCCAGATGAGTTCTGCGATAAAGACCTGCTTTTGTTCCCACAGTTTTGTCCACAAATATTTAGGACACATGTTCTATCATCATCTTTGGCAAGGCAAATGCGACTTGTAGAAGGAAGCCGCTTTCCCAGCCCCATGGTCCATTTCCTGTTTGAAGTGAAGCCAAACGGCCCTGCATTTCACTCCCTGGGGGTCCCTGAAAGAGGAACATGGGCCAAATCCGGGACCCTTTCAGGTTCCGTGTCAGAAGATAAATCATGCTTTACTTGCGGGAATGGCATCTTACCATCCACTCCTAGGCGTCAAGTGGTGAACCTCATACCAACAGGGTTTTGTCTTGCGATTTGGACTGGAAGCCTTCAAACCTGACTCCGGCTTTTTGGTGGTCCCCAAACCATGAAGCTTCCGGTTGGACCAAGGCGTCCATTTGTAGTCATAAAATAGTGGAAGCCTGGGCTCTCCTATTTCCCTTCAATTCGTTCAATACCGGGATGCTTTTTCTTGAGCCCTTTTACACTTTTACTTCTAAGGGACGCAAAGGCACGACCCTATGCCATGGACACTTAGAGCTTTTTTTGCATCCCAAACCCCTGAAGAAGCTGCATTTGCCCTACACGAGTGTTTTGCCTGCGGTCAGGAGATTTGACGCCCACTTTCCTATTTCGGAATCACTCTCGGTATTTGTGACAGCGGTATGATCCGAGGAAACCAAAAACGCATTGATTGCATGTACCATTGGCATTATTATCATCATTGGCATTCAGCAGATTTCGTAAAGTAAATTCCAAAACAAGTCCCTTCCAAGGCAGACCACCTGCCTTCAGGCCTGACGCCCCAGCAAAGCAGCACGTGTTGATCGTCTTGTTCTCATTCAGTCGAGAACGGGAGCATTGCCAGTATTCTTTTGTCGCAGGAAGCCCAGCTCCGACCCTGCTTTGGTCATTTCTAGGCTTTCACTGCAGCCATTGCATCGAGAGACTGGGCTCCCGTTCCTTCTTGCGTGGTCGTTGTGTCACATGTGCTCCGTGGCATGGCTTCGGCTTTGACTACCATCGGCCTTGAAGATGAGCTGGCAGCGATGCCTGCACCATGGCGTGACCGAGTGCAGCACCATGCTCGTCGCTTTCACGAGAAGGATGCCACAACGGTCCTGAATCGCTACGAGCAGCAGAGGAGAATCATGAGCCGGCCGCAGCTCGAAAAGCATGCCTTTCATGTGGCATCCTGGCTGGTGCTTCCAGAGGTGAGAAGAAGCCATGGCGATTCCGTGGAGGCGCTGCTGTCCAGGTACTTGGAGTCCTTGGATGGGCAGCCACTTTGCCACTTTGCGAGCGCCTGAAAGTGGTTCTGTCACTTGTCTCGGCAAGTTCGGGAGTTGCAGGGCTCTCGGGGTTGCTGGGTAAAAGGCAGAAGAGAAAGGTGGAGATGATGCAAGCAGAAGAGCCAGAAAAGCCAGATTCCGCCAAGCCAGTTGATGCGTGCGGTGAAAAGGCTGTGCGCCTGATGCAGAAGGCCAGCCAAACGTGGCAGAACCACCCGTCCGAGTGCCGGGAAGCGTACGTGGAGTCTCTGGAGCAAGAGGTGCAAGAGGCCGACGGAGCTGAGAACTCGGCCAAGCTGCGCATGGTCCTGCGCCGAGCCGTAGCTGCGCTTTCCCCGCCACGGCGTTTGGGTGATGGGTGCGAGGGCAAGTTGCTGGCATCCCACGCATCCAACGACCAGGCGACGCTGGCCACCAACCTGCAATCTCGACTTCGCAAAATCGTGCTCCGCTGCCTGGATCGAGTGGACATGGCAGATTTGCGTCTTGCACCGGTGCTGCAATGCTTGCAGTCACTGCTCCAAAGGTTTCAGGAGCTTGTCACCGGTGAAAGCAGGATCGCTTGCAAGAAGCAATGGGCTCGGCTTCAAGCCAAGTGTGCGAGCACCGTGCCGCCCGCAGCAGCAGCAAGCTTGTCAGCGAGTGCAAAGGGAGCCGAAGATTGTGCTGGCATTGCCAAGCCCGAGTCTTCAGCATCATGCCCCCATGGCAAGGTGAGACGAAGCTGCGCTCAATGCACAGGCTGTCCACATGGCAAGCAGCCTCAACAATGCCCGCAATGCAGTGCCTGCCCGCACGGAAAAGTCAAGCGCAATTGCTCGGAATGCACACCCTGTGCGCATGGCAAGGCAAAACGAATCTGCTTGCAATGCACGGGATGTCCACACGGAAAGCAAAAAAAGTACTGCCTGCAGTGCGGCGCATGCCCGCACGGCAAGATCAAGAGCAACTGCTTGCAGTGCAGCGCATGCCCACATGGAAAGATCAAGCAGAATTGCTTGCAGTGCAGCGCATGCCCACATGGCAAGATCAAGCAGAATTGCTTGCAGTGCAGCGCATGCCCGCACGGCAAGACCAAGCGAAACTGCTTGCAGTGCAGTGCATGCCCACATGGCAAGATCAAGAGCAACTGCTTGCAGTGCAGCGCATGCCCACATGGAAAGATCAAGCAGAATTGCTTGCAGTGCAGCGCATGCCCACATGGCAAGATCAAGCAGAATTGCTTGCAGTGCAGCGCATGCCCGCACGGCAAGACCAAGCGAAACTGCTTGCAGTGCAGTGCATGCCCACATGGCAAGATCAAGAACAACTGCTTGCAGTGCAGCGCATGCCCACATGGAAAGATCAAGCAGAATTGCTTGCAGTGCAGCATGCCCACATGGCAAGATCAAGCAGAATTGCTTGCAGTGCAGCGCATGCCCGCACGGCAAGACCAAGCGAAACTGCTTGCAGTGCAGTGCATGCCCACATGGCAAGATCAAGAACAACTGCGTGCAGTGCAGCGCATGCCCGCACGGCAAGCTGAAGAGAAATTGTCGTATGTGTTCCGAAGCGAGGGGAAAAGTGAACTGCACGCTTTCACTCTAGTTGCTCCATTGCAAAATAATTAGTTCGGCTGGGTTTAGGCGATCCAGTTGCGGTTGGCTGAAGAGACTTTGGAGCTTGTTGTCTTTCCTTATGGAGGCAAAGGCGGTGCCCCTGCAAGATTCTTCTTGGCTTCGGTGGACTTGTTTGGAATTTCAACAAATTGTTGGACCGGGCTTGTGAGCCCTAAGGAACGGCGTGTGGGTTGACAGTTAATATTGGTTTGAATTTGAGATTTTTGTGAATGCCCAAAAAAGGGCGGCATACTGAAAACGTGTCTCACAATTCGGCTTCCCCAGTCCAGGTGTCCATCTATATGTTTGATTGGAAGTGACACCTTCAGTTTTGCATCCGTCTCTTGATCACTCGAGCTGGCCAAACTTGGTTCCCTGGAAGGGTGTACCGGCAGGCGGAAGTTGGGTAGCCAGTCTTTGGGGGCATAGAACTTGCGAAATGCAAAAATCGAACTTGGCAGTTAGCCTTTCCAATGTCCACTTGAGCCGGCGGGTTTGCGCATGCCTTTGAGGCACCAGAGGCAGAAACGCGCCGAATCCGCGGCTCGTGGATGTTGAGGGCCTGGGCTCTCGTAATCGTTGAATACCGGAATGACACGACTTTAGCCGGGGACCCCTTCAGATGAGCCATGTCAGAAGAAGAAACATGGTGCTTTTTCCCCACCCGACAGGAAGGGGTTGTTAGATTTTATGTTGGAATCCGCGGCTCGTGGATGTTTTCCCGGGGTGCTGGCTGGGCTTTCGGAATCGTTGAATACTGGAATGACTTTCGCCGGATCATTTTTCAGGTCCATGTCAGAAGAAGAGACACGCGGCGTGTTATTTTTTGGAATGAGACTTTGCGGACCATCCTTCGGCCTTTGCGCCCAGCCCGGCGCCAGGCCTCGCGGAGGCCGCGGGGCCTCGCGGAGTTCGTGAGGGGCCACGGGCCAGTCTAAGGTAACGGAAGGCAGTCTTCGGGGTATGCTTCTGAAAACGCAAAACAAGAAAGACGTCACAATCCTAATAAGTCGCAAGAAGTCGCAAGAAGTCGCAAGAAGTCGCAAGAAGTCGCAAGAAGTCGCAAGAAGTCGCAAGAAGTCGCAAGAAGTCGCAAGAAGTCGCAAGAAGTCGAGAAGCCAAAGGGCGAGTCACGTTTTACCTGAGGGCCGGGGGTTTTCAGAAGACTCGCCTTGTTCGACTCTTCAAATATTGTCCCGGGAGGTGCTTCACTGAAAGAGGAACAGGAGGGTGGCGTTCTCAAAGGCATCGCCGTTCTCCAAGTCGAATCTCCTGTCTGCTACCAGTTGCACATCAGTTGGACCCCCTGAGGGCAGTGGTTGGCGGACTAAGCAGATCGGATTCGGCCCCGTTTTTAAGGATTGAAGGGACATCGCAAAGCTTGTTGTTTAAATATGTTTGAACATGTTCAGGCAATCGGCCGACCCTTGTCGTGCATGCCCAAAAGCCGATTTGAACGTGTTCAATTAATGCTTGGCCGCTTCTGCCTGTTGCTTTTCAGGTAATGGGCCTCTGATTGACCGCCTTGCTTTTCGCCCAGGATCAACCTGAAGGGTCTGGTTCTGTTGCTGGCTGGCAGATAGCAGTTGGTCCACAAGGCTTGACCTGAACGCATCCACAGCCAACAGCGATGAACGGCATGCTTTGTTCCAACATTTCGAAGTGGACAATGGGCCTTCCCACTTTGAAGATTGTTAGAAACAGGGGATCCTATTCATGTGCACCATGCTCTCCGAGTGACCCTATTGAGATGTCCTTGACTGCCTGAGCGGCTGAGTTTTGATCCATTAAGAAACGGGGGGTTGATCAAAAGGTCCTCTACATGGGATGAGCATTGTCTGCAACCACTCTACATTGGATGCGCATTGCACTAAAGTGGTGATACTTTCCACGAAATGGGAAAAGTTAGCCTGAACCCCAAAACAGACAGTGGCCAGCTCGACCCGAAGCCAAGCCCGCTTGGTTGCGGCAGATCAGTGGGGTACGTGACGGTTTTCCCAGACCCCAAGCAAGGCTTCAGAAATGGCCCAAAATGACCCCTGAGCTCTTGACTTGACATCCCGGGAATGAAAGCGGACTGTTTCCAAGGGGTGGAGGTGCTTGCCAGATGAGTTCTGCGATAAAGACCTGCTTTTTTCCCACAACTTTGTCCACAAATATTTGGGACACATGCTCTATCATCATGTTTGGCAATGCAAATGTGACTTGTAGAAGGTTTTTGCGCTTTTTTTTCTGCCTGGGATTCAGGTTAATTTGCCTAATGGGACGGAATTATATATACCCCATGGTCCATTTCCTGTTTGAAGTGAAGCCAAACGACCCTAGTATTCACTCCCTGGGGGTCCCTGAAAGAGGAACATGGGCCAAATCCGGGACCCTTTCAGGTTCCGTGTCAGAAGATAAATCATGCTTTACTTGCGGGAATGACATTTTACCGTCCACTCCTAGGCGTCAAGTGGTAAACCTCATACCAACATCCCTGCGCGCAAGATTTGGGGCAGGGTTTTGTCTTGCGATTTGGACTGGAAGCCTTCAAACCTGACTCCGGCTTTTGGTGGTCCCCAAACCATGAAGCTTCCGGTTGGACCAAGGCGTCCATTTGTAGTCATAACATAGTGGAAGCCTGGGCTCTCCTGTTTCCCTTCAAATCGTTCAATACCGGGATGCTTTTCTTGAGCCCTTTTACACTTTTACCCCCTCTAAGGGACGCAAAGGCACGACCCTATGCCATGGACACTTAGAGCTTTTTTTGCATCCCAAACCCCTGAAGAAGCTGCATTTGCCCTACACGAGTGTTTTGCCTTGGGTCAGGAGATTTGACGTCGAGTCAGCTGCTCGACAATTGCGCCAGGCCTGTGGGAAATGGGGTTTGAGGCCAGCCCGGCCAGCCCACTTTCTTATTTCGGAATCACTCTCGGTATTTGCAGGCCTATGACAGCGGTATGATCCGAGGAGGTGAAACACAAACAAAAACGCATTGATTGCATGTACCATTGGCATTATTAGCATCATTGGCAGTCAGCAGATTTCGTAAAGTAAATTCCAAAACAAGTCCCTTGCAAGGCAGACCACCTGCCGGTCAGGCCTGACGCTCCAGCAAAGCAGCACGTGTTGATCGTCTTGTTCTCATTCAGTCAAGAACGGAGCATTGCCAGTATTCTTTTGTCGCAGGAAGCCCAGCTCCGATCCTGCTTTTTCTCATTTCTAGGTTTTGACTGCAGCCATTGCATCGAGGGACTGGGCTCCCGTTCCTTCTTGCGTGGTCGTTGTGTCTCGGCTTTGACTACCGTTTGCCTTGAAGATGAGCTGGCAGCGATGCCTGCACCATGGCGTGACCGAGTGCAGCACCATGCTCGTCGCTTTCACGAGAAGGATGCCACAACGGTCCTGAATCGCTACGAGCAGCAGAGGAGAATCATGAGCCGGCCGCAGCTCGAAAAGCATGCCTTTCATGTGGCATCCTGGCTGGTGCTTCCAGAGGTGAGAAGAAGCCACGGCGATTCCGTGGAGGCGCTGCTGTCCAGGTACTTGGAGTCCTTGGATGGGCAGCCACTTTGCGAGCGCCTGAAAGCGGTTCTGTCACTTGTCTCGGCAAGTTCGGGAGTTGCAGGGCTCTCGGGGTTGCTGGGTAAAAGGCAGAAGAGAAAGGTGGAGATGATGCAAGCAGACGAGCCAGAAAAGCCGGATTCCGCCAAGCCAGTTGATGCGTGCCGTGAAAAGGCTGTGCGGCTGATGCAGAAGGCCAGCCAAACGTGGCAGAACCACCCGTCCGAGTGCCGGGAAGCGTACGTGGAGTCTCTGGAGCAAGAGGTGCAAGAGGCCGACGGAGCTGAGAACTCGGCCAAGCTGCGCATGGTCCTGCGCCGAGCCGTAGCTGCACTTTCCCCGCCTCGGCGTTTGGGTGATGGATGCGAGGGCAAGTTGCTGGCATCCCACGCATCCAACGACCAGTCGACGCTGGCCACCAACCTGCAATCTCGGCTTCGCAAAATCGTGCTCCGCTGCCTGGATCGAGTGGACATGGCAGATTTGCGTCTTGCGCCGGTGCTGCAATCCTTGCAGTCACTGCTCCAAACGTTTCAGGAGCTGGTCACCAGTGAAAGCACAATCGCATGCAGGAGGCAATGGGCTCGGCTACAAGCCAAGTGCGCCAGCACCATGCCACCTGAAGCTGGAAGCTCGGGAGTTGCAGGGCTCTCGGGGTTGCTTGGCAAAGGGCAGAAGAGAAAGGTGGAGATGATGCAGGCAGACGAGCTGGGAAAGCCGGATTCCAGCAAGCCAGTTGATGCCTGCGGTGAGAAGGCTTTGCGCCTGATGCAGAAGGCCAGCCAAATGTGGCAGAACCACCCTTCCGAGTGCCGGGAAGCGTACGTGGAGTCTCTGGAGCAAGAGGTGCAAAAGGCCGACGGAGCTGAGAACTCGGCCAAGCTGCGCATGGTCCTGCGCCGAGCCGTAGCTGCGCTTTCCCCGCCACGGCGTTTGGGTGACGGATGCGAGGGCAAGACGCCGTCTATCGCATGCAACGACCAGTCGCTGGCCACCAACTTGCAAACCCGGCTTCGCAAGATCGTGCTCCACTGCCTGGATCGAGTGGACCTGGCAGATGTGCGTCTTGCACCGCTGCTGCAATGCTTGCAGTCGCTGCTCCGAACATTTCAGGAGCTGGTCACCGGTGAAAGCAGGATCGCTTGCAAGAAGCAATGGGCTCGGCTACAAGTCAAGTGTGCGAGCACCATGCCACCCGAAGCAGCAGCAAGCTTGTCAGCATGTGCAAAGGGAGCCGAAGATGGTGCTGGCATTGTCAAGCCCGAGTCTTCAGCATCATGCCCCCATGGCAAGCTGAGACGAAGCTGCGCGCAATGCAGAGGCTGTCCACATGGCAAGCGGCCTGAACATTGCCCACAATGCAGTGCCTGCCCGCACGGTAAGCTCAAACATTTGTGCCTGCAGTGCAGCGCATGCCCGCACGGAAAAGTCAAGCACAACTGCTCGGAATGCAAACCGTGCCCGCACGGAAAAGTCAAGCGCAATTGCGTGCAGTGCACGGGATGCCCACACGGCAAGGAAAAACGCATGTGCTTGCAGTGCAGCGCATGCCCGCACAGAAAGACCAAGCGCAACTGCTTGCAGTGCAGCGCATGCCCACATGGCAAGATCAAGAACAACTGCGTGCAGTGCAGCGCATGTCCGCACGGCAAGCTGAAGAGGAATTGTCGTATGTGTGCTGAAGCGAGGGGAAAAGTGAACTGCACGCTTTCAGGCTAGTTGCTCCATTGTTTCGCTGTTGCAAAATAATTAGTTAGGCTGGGTCTAGGCGCTCCAGTTGCTGGTGGCTGAAGAGATTTTGGAGCTTGTTGTCATTTTGCCCGTGCAAGATTCTTCTTGGCTTCGGGGACTCGTGTCAACAGATTCTTGGACCTCTGAAGGAGCGCGGTCCAGGGCTTGAGCTGGCGTGAGCCCCAGGGAACAGCGTTTGGGTTATTTGGGTTAACAGCTAACATTGGTTGGAACCTGCGATCTTTTCGATTCCCAAAGGGAGGGCCGGCGCACTGAAAGCGTGTCTTACCATTCGGCCAGTGCTTCTGCCACAAAGGCGTTCCCAGTGCAGGTCTCCATCTACATGTTTCACGGGAATTCAACCTTCAGTTTGCATCCGTCTCTTGATCGCTCGAGCTGGCCAAACTTGGTTCCCGGTCTCTTTGGAAGGGTCGCCATTCCTGGGGCATAGAGCTTACAAAATGCAAAAATCGAACTTGGTAGTTGGCCTTTCCAATGTCAACTTGCCTTCCGGCGGGTTTGCACCGGAAGGCAGAAGGCCTGGGAGGTGCGGAGGCCGCGGGCTTCGCCTCTCGTGAGGCGGGGCCATGGGCCGGTCTAAGGTAACGGAAGGCAGTCTTCGGTGTTATGGGCATGCACGAAGTCACAAGAAGTCGCAAGAAGTCACAAGAAGTCGCAAGAAGTCGAGAAGCCAAAGGGCGAGTCACGTTTTACCTGAGGGCCGGGGGTTTTCAGAAGACTCGCCTTATTCGACTCTTCAAATATTGTCCCGGGAGGTTCTTCACTGAAAGAGGAACAGGAGGGTGGCGTTCTCAAAGGCATCACCGTTCTCCAAGTTCAATCTCCTGTCTGGTACCAGTTGGACATCCAGTTGGACCCCTGAGGGGTTCTGTTGCTGGCTACGTGTCCGAGATCTGGCCGGCTGACGCCCAGAAGGCCGGGTCTGAGTTTAGTCTCCTGGGGTCCAAGTCGGAAGCTGGGAGGCGGTCAGCTGGGACTTTCATGGCAAAAGCCTGAAGCCAGCTTGCGTTCTGTTGTGAGAGGAGCAAATCTTTCAGGTCCTCGAACAAGCAGAACGCTCTGCAAAAGAGGGTAAACCAGATAGAGGTTAGTCCACAAGGCTCGATGTTTGCAGAATGAGGGTTGCTTTCGCGGTGACGGCCGGAATACCTTTGTGTTCTGGGGGCTGTGCCAACGGCAATGAACGGCACGCCTTGTTCCAACATTTCGAAGTGGACAATGCGCCTTGTCACTTTGAAGACTGTTGGAAACAGGGGATCCTATTCATGTGCACCATGCTCTCCGAGTGACCCTATTGAGATGTCCTTGACCGCCTGAGTTCTGAGTTTCAGCCTCGAAGGGCTTTGCATGACCCTTCGAGAAACGGGGGTTGATCAAAAGGTCCTGAAAATGGGAGGAGCAGTGTGGGAAACCACTAAAAGAGTGATATATTTTCCCCAAACATTGGGGACTCAGCCAGTGCTCCCCTTTTGGATGGCGCTCAGCTGGAATCCAAGAATCACGCACTTGGAGGCTCCCGTCTTGTATGTTCTATCAGGCAAGTGCGACTTGCAGAAGGAAACCACTTTCCCAGTCCCATGGCCTATTTCCTGATTGAAGTGAAGCCAAAGAACCCTAATATTTCACTCCTTACAGGGTTCCTGAAAGAGGAACATGGGCCAAACCCGGACCCCCATCAGGTTCCGTGGCAGAAGAACAAATCTGTTTTACTTGCGGGAATGACATTTTACCAGCCACTCTTTGGTGTCAAGTCAGCCTCGTAAGAAAATCCCCACACGCACGATTCGGGGCAGGGCTTTACCTTGCGATTTGGACTGGAACTTCTCAAGCATGACTCCTGCTTTGGGTGGTCCCAAAGCCATGAAGCTTCCGGTGTTTCGGTTGAACCAAGGCGTCCCATTGTAGTCATAAAATCGTGGAAACCTGGTGCTCTCTTGTTTCCCTTCAAATCGTTCAATACCGGGATGCGTCTTCTTGAGCCCGTTTACCCCTTTTAATAGGGGACGCAAAGGCACTGCCCTGTGCCATAAACACTTAGAGCTTTTTTTTGCAGCCCAAACTTGCCCTACACGAGTGTTTTGCCGCCGGGCAGGAGATCTGGTGCTGAGTTTATGGTCCAGCTGCTTGACAATTGCGATGCCAGGCCTGTGGGAAATGAGGTTTGACGCCAGCCCGCTTTCTTATTTTGAACTAAAACGACATCAATTGCATATACCATTTGGCATTCTTAGCATGATTGGCATTCAGCAGATTTCGTCAAGCAAAAGGCTCTTAATCATGTGTGAACAGTTTTGGGGTTTCCCAAACAAGTCCCTTCCAAGGCAGACCGCCCGGTCAGGCCTGACGCTCCAGCAAAGCAGCACGTGTTGATCGTCTTGTTCTCATTCAGTCAAGAACGGAGCATTGCCAGTATTCTTTTGTCGCAGGAAGCCCAGCTCTCACCCTGCTTGTGGCATTTCTGTGCTCCGTGGCATGGCTTCGGCTTTGTTTACCATCGGCCTTGACAATGAGTTGGCAGCGATGCCTGCACCATGGCGTGACCGAGTGCAGCACCATGCTCGGCGCTTTCAGGAGAAGGACGCCACAACGGTCCTGAATCGCTACGAGCAGCAGAGGAGAATCATGAGCCGGCCGCAGCTTGAAAAGCATGCCTTTCATGTGGCATGCTGGCTGGTGCTTCCAGAGGTGAGAAGAAGCCATGGCGATTCCGTGGAGGCACTGCTGTCCAGGTACTTGGAGTCGTTGGATGCGCAGCCAGTTTGCGAGCGCCTGAAAGCGGTTCTGTCACTTGTCTCGACAAGTTCGGGAGTTGCAGGGCTCTCGGGGTTGCTGGGCGAAGGGCAGAAGAGAAAGGCGGAGATGATGCAAGCAGACGGGCTGGAAAAGACGGATTCCAGCAAGCCAGTGGATGCCTGCGTTGACAAGGCTGTGCGGCTAATGCAGAAGGCCAGCCAAACGTGGCAGAACCACCCGTCCGAGTGCAGGGAAGCGTACGTGGAGTCTCTGGAGCAAGAGATGCACGAGGCCGACGGAGCTGAGAACTCGGCCAAGCTGCGCATGGTCCTGCGCCGAGCCGTAGCTGCACTATCCCCGCCACGGCGTTTGGGTGATGGATGCGAGGGCAAGTCTATCGCATCCAACGACCAGGCGACGCTGGCCACCAACCTGCAATCTCGGCTTCGCAAAGTCGTGCTCCGCTGCCTGGATCGAGTGGACATGGCAGATTTGCGCCTTGCGCCGGTGCAGCAATGCTTGCAGTCACTGCTCCACACATTTCAGCTGCTGGTCACGAGTGAAAGCATGATCGGATGCAGGAAGCAATGGGCTCGGCTACAAGCCAAGTGTGCAAGCACCATGCCACCCCAAGCAGCAGCAAGTGCAAAGGGAGCCGAAGATGGTGCTGGCATCGTCAAGCCGGAGTCTTCAGCATCATGCCCCCATGGCAAGCTGAGACGAAGCTGCGCGCAATGCCGAGGCTGTCCACATGGCAAGTGGGCTCACAATTGCCCGCAATGCAGTGCCTGCCCGCACGGTAAGCTCAAACATTTGTGCCTGCAGTGCAGCGCATGCCCGCACGGAAAAGTCAAGCACAACTGCTCGGAATGCAAACCGTGCCCGCACGGAAAAGTCAAGCGCAATTGCGTGCAGTGCACGGGATGCCCACACGGCAAGGAAAAACGCATGTGCTTGCAGTGCAGCGCATGCCCGCACGGAAATGTCAAGCGCAACTGCGTGCAGTGCAGCGCATGCCCACATGGCAAGATCAAGAGCAGCTGCGTGCAGTGCAGCGCATGCCCACATGGAAAGATCAAGCAGAACTGTGTGCAGTGCAGCGGATGCCGGCACGGCAAGGTGAAGAGGAACTGTCGTATGTGTGCCGAAGCGAGGGGAGAAGTGAACTGCACGCTTTCAGGCTAGTTGCTCCATTGTTTCGCTGTTGCCAAATAATTAGTTAGGCTGGGTGTAGGCGCTCCAGTTGCTGGTGGCTGAAGAGATTTTGGGGCTTGTTGTCATTTCCTGGAGGCAAAGACTGTGCTGCCCCTGCAAGATTCTTGTTGGCTTCGGAATCCCAACGAATTCTTGGACCTCCGAAGGAGCGAGGTCCAGGGCTTGAGCTGGCGTGAGCCCCACGGAACAACGTTTGGGTTAACAGCTATCATTGGTTGGAACCTGCGAGCTTTTCGATTCCCAAAGGGAGGGCCGGCGCACTGAAAGCGTGTCTTACCATTCGGCCAGTGCTTCTGCCACAAAGGCGTCCCCAGTCCAGGTCTCCATCTACACGTTTAACGGGAAATCAATTTTGAATCCGTCTCTTGATCGCTCGAGCTGGCCAAACTTGGTTCCCAGTTTCTTTGAAAGGGTGTACCGGAAGGCAGCGGAAGTTTGGTAGCTAGTCTTTGGGGTGTGGAACTTACAAATTGCAAATCGAGCTCGGTAGTTGGCTTTTCCATTGTCAACTTGAGCCGGCAGGTTTGCACATGCTTAGAGGCACCAGACACAGAAACGCGGCGAATCCGCGGCTCATGGATGTTGGGGGCTTGGCTGGGCCCTCGTAATCCTTGAATACCGGAATGGCATGACTTTAGCCGGGCACCCCTTCAGATGAGAAGAAGAAACATGGTGGTTTTTTTGGAATGAGACTTTGCTGACCATTCATTAGACATTTCGTGGTTCGGCTCATACCAATATCCCCACGAGATTCAGATCCGGATTGCCCCTCTGACGGCGGAGGCCGCGGAGCCTCTCGTGAGTCGGGGCCATGGCCCGGTCTCAGGCAGCGGAAGGCAGTCTGTGGGGTATGCTTATGAAAACGCAAAACAAGAAGTCACAAATCACAAGAAGTCACAAGTCACAAGAAGTCACAAGAAGTCACAAGAAGTCACAAGAAGTCACAAGAAGTCACAAGAAGTCACAAGAAGTCACAAGAAGTCACAAGAAGTCACAAGAAGTCACAAGTCACAAGAAGTCGCAAGAAGTCGCAAGAAGTCGCAAGAAGTCACAAGAAGTCACAAGAAGTCGCAAGAAGTCACAAGAAGTCGCAAGAAAACGCAAGAAGTCACAAGAAGTCACAAGAAGTCACAAGAAGTCACAAGAAGTCACAAGAAGTCACAAGTCACAAGAAGTCACAAGTGACAAGAAGTCACAATAAGTCGCAAGAAGTCACAAGAAGTCACAAGAAGTCACAAGAAGTTGCAAGAAGTCACAAGAAGTCGCAAGAAGTCACAAGAAGTCGCAAGAAGTCACAAGAAGTCACAAGAAGTCGCCAGAAGTCACAAGTCACAAGAAGTCGCAAGAAGTCACAAGAAGTCACAAGAAGTCGCAAGAAGTCACAAGAAGTCACAAGTCACAAGAAGTCACAAGAAGTCACAAGAAGTCACAAGAAGTCACAGGTCACAAGAAGTCGCAAGAAGTCACAAGAAGTCACAAGAAGTTGCAAGAAGTCACAAGAAGTCGCAAGAAGTCACAAGAAGGCACAAGAAGTCACAAGTCACAAGAAGTCGCGAGAAGTCACAAGAAGTCACAAGAAGTCACAAGTCACAAGAAGTCACAAGAAGTCACAAGAAGTCACAAGAAGTCACAAGAAGTCACAAGAAGTCACAAGTCACAAGAAGTCGCAAGAAGTCACAAGTCACAAGAAGTCGCAAGAAGTCGCAAGAAGTCGCAAGAAGTCGCAAGAAGTCGCAAGAAGTCACAACAAGTCACAAGAAGTCACAAGTCACAAGAAGTCGCAAGAAGTCACAAGAAGTCACAAGAAGTCGCAAGAAGTCACAAGAAGTCACAAGAAGTCACAAGAAGGCGCAAGAAGTCACAAGAAGTCACAAGAAGTCGCAAGAAGTCACAAGAAGTCACAAGAAGTCACAAGAAGTCACAAGAAGTCACAAGAAGTCACAAGAAGTCACAAGAAGTCACAAGAAGTCACAAGAAGTCACAAGTCACAAGAAGTCGCAAGAAGTCACAAGTCACAAGAAGTCACAAGAAGTCACAAGAAGTCGCAAGAAGTCACAAGTCACAAGAAGTCACAAGAAGTCACAAGAAGCCACAAGAAGTCACAAGAAGTCACAAGAAGTCACAAGTCACAAGAAGTCGCAAGAAGTCGCAAGAAGTCACAAGAAGTCACACGTCACAAGAAGTCGCAAGAAGTCACAAGAAGTCACAAGAAGTCACAAGAAGTCGCAAGAAGTCGCAAGAAGTCGAGAAGCCAAAGGGCGAGTCGCTATGGCCTGAGGTCAGATGAAGGCTCGCCTTGTTCGACTCCTCAAGTATCCCCGGAGGTTCGCGGAGAAATGAACAGGAGGGTGGTGTTCTCAGTAGCATTGCCGTTTTCCAAGTCGAATCTCCTGTCTGGTACCAGTTGGACATCCAGTTGGCAGACTAAGCAGATCGGCTTCGGCCCCTTTTGAAGGAAAATGAAGGGACATCCCAAAGCTTGTGGTTTAAACATGTTTGAACATGTTCAGGCAGTTGGCCGACCCTGGTCGCGGCCATGCCCTAAAGCATGTTCATAGAATGCTTGGCCGGCCTGGGGGTTTCTTTTCGCACAATGGGCCTCTCTGATTGACCGCCTTTCTTTTCGCCCAGGATCAACCTGAAAGGTCTGGTTCTGTTGCTGGCTACGGTCCGACATATGGCCGGCCGACGCCCGGAAGGCCGGGCAGTTTGCAGGTCTGAGCCCTGGAAGTCGGATGAAGCCAGCTTGCGTTCTGGTGAAAGGAGCAAATCTTGGCCCTCCAACAAGCACAACGCTCTGTAAAAGATGGCAAAACAGAGAGCAGTTGGTCCACAAGGCTCGATGTTCGCGGAATGAGGGCCCCTTTCGCGGTGACGGCCGGAATAGCTGTGGACCTGAGCGCATCCACAGCCAACAGCGATGAACGGCATGCCTTGTTCCAACATTTCGAAGTGGAGAATAGGCCTTCCCACTTCGAAGATTGGTAGAAACAGGGTATCCTATTCATGTGCACCATGCTCTCCGAGTGACCCTATTGAGATGTCCTTGACCGCCTGAGCGGAGGGCTTGGCGTGATCCTTTGAGCAACGGGGGTTGATCAAAAGGTCCTCTGCATGGGATGAGCATTGCGGGAAATCACTACAAGAGTGATATATTTTCCAGTAAATGGGAAAAGTTACCCTGAACCCCGAAATGTCCAGCGCACAGACCGCTTCACTCTCCCTTGACACACGCCTAGTGAATGCCCTTCTAGTGGCCTCGACCCGAAGCCACGCCAAAAGGACTTCGATCTCGAAGTGGTCTCAGAAATGGCCCGACATTAGCCAAGAGGGCGGGTGAAACGACGCGCTGGAGACTTTTGAGCTCTCTCGACATCTGGAATCAAAGCGGACTTTTTCCAAGGGGTGGAGGTGCTTGGCGGAGTTCTGCGACAAGACCCGGGTACTGGCTCAGAAAGGCTTTTCCCACTCATTTGTCCAAACATTGGTAATTTCCGAGTGATTTCTTTTTGGATGGCGCTCAGCTGGAAACCAAGAATAAACCGCGCATGTGGAGGCTCCCGTCATGTAGGACACATGCTGTCATCATCTTTGGCAAGGAAAATGCGACTTGTAGCGATGAACCGCTTTCCCAGACCCATGGCCTATTTCCTGTTTGAAGCGAAGCCAACACCCTCGTATTTTCACTCCTTGGGGGTCCCTGAAGGAGGAACACGGGCCAAACCCGGACCCCCATCAGGTTCCATGTCAGAAGACAAATCATGGTTTACTTGCAGGAATGACATTTTACCAGCCACTCTTTGGCCTCAAGTGGTTAATCTCATAAGAATATCCCCCACACGCGCGATTCGGGGCAGGGTTGTGCGTTGTGATTTGGACTGGCAGCATTCCAACCTGACTCCGGCTTTTGGTCCCGAAACCATGAAGCTTCCGGCTGACCTATTGTGGAAACCTGGTGCTCTCCTGTTTCCCTTCTTGAACCCGTTTACCCCTTTTAAGAGGGGACGCAAAGGCACTGCCCTGAGCCATGGACACTAAAAGCTTTTTTGCAGGCCCAAACTTGCCCTACGCGAGTGTGTTGCCGCCGGGGCAGGAATCTGGCGTCGAGTCCATAGTCCAGCTGCTCGACAATTGCGATGCCAGGCCTGTGGGAAATGAGGTTTGACGCCAGCTCACTTTCCTATTTCGAACCAAAACCACATCAATTGTACCATTTGGCATCATTAGCATTATTGGCATTCAGCAGATTTCGTCAAGCAAAAGGCTCTCAATCATGTGTGAACAGTTTTGGGGTTTCCCAAGCAAGTCCCCTCCAAGGTAGACCGCCCGGTCAGGCCTGACGCTCCAGCAAGGCAGCACGTGTTGATCGTCTTGTTCTCATTCAGTCAAGAACGGGAGCATTGCCAGTATCCTTTTGACCCAGGAAGCCCAGCTCCGACCCCAAGCACTTTCTGCTTTTTGTCATTCAGCCTCGAAGAGCTTGGCATGACCCTTTGAGAACCGGGGGTTGATCAAAAGGTCCTCTACATGGGATGAGCATTGGGCGACACCAGTGACAAAGTGCTACTTTCCACTAAATTGAGAAGTTGCCCCAGAGGCGAGCTCAACCCGACACCAATGGACCAAGCCCGTTTGGTCGCCGATGGGTGGGATAACGGACCGGACAAGGAAGGCCTCAGAAACGCCGGAGATTGAGCTCTTGACATTGGAGTCAAAGCGGACCTCTTCCAAGGGCTGGATGGCGGAGTGCGACGAGACCCGGGTGGCCACATTTGTCCAAACATTGGGAGCCCACCGAGTGATTTCTTTTTGGATGGCGCTCTGGAAACCAAGAAAAAGCCACGCATTTGGAGGCTCCCATTATTTACGACACATGTTCTATCATCATCTCTGGCAAGGCAAATGCGACTTGTAGAAGGAGATTGAAGTGAAGCCAAAAGACCCCGAGAATTCACTCCTCGGGGTGTCTGAAAGAGGAACATGGGCCAAATCCGGAAACTTGCGGGAATGACAATCTACCAGCCACTCTTAGGCCTTAAGTGGTTCGGCTCACACCAGTATTCAAGGGCAAGATTCGGGGTAGGGTTTTGCCTTGCGATTTGGGCTGGAAGCCTTCAAACCTGACTCCGGCTTAGTAGTCCCAAATCCATGAAGCATCCGGTTGGACAAAGGCGTCCATTTGTAGCCATAAAATAGTTGGGGGGGTCGCAAAGGTGCCATGGAACACTTTGAGCTGTTTCTTGGGGCCCAAACCCCTGCTACACGAGTGTTTTGCCCCGGGCAGGAGATCTGGCGTCGAGTCCATAGTCCAGCTGCTCGACAATTGCGATGCCAGGCCTGTGGGAAATGGTGAGGTTGACTTTCTCATTCGGAATGACTTTCAACTTTCTGCTTTTGTCATTCCAGGCTTTCTGCAGCCATTTCATCGAGGGACTGGCATGGCTTCGGCTTTGTCTACCATCGGCCTTGACGATGAGCTGGCAGCGATGCCTGCACCAGCGTGACCGAGTGCAGCACCATGCTCGGCGCTTTCAGGAGAAGGATGCCACAACGGTCCTGAATCGCTACGAGCAGCAGAGGAGAATCATGAGTCGGCCGCAGCTTGAAAAGCATGCCTTTCACGTGGCATGCTGGCTGGTGCTTCCAGAGGTGAGAAGAAGCCATGGCGATTCCGGAGTCGTTGGATGGGCAGCCAGTTTGCAAGCGCCTGAAAGCGGTTCTGTCACTTGTCTCGGCAAGTTCGGGAGTTGCAGGGCTCTCGGGGTTGCTGGGCAAAGGGCAGAAGAGAAAGGCGGAGATGATTCAAGCAGACGAGCTGGAAAAGCCGGATTCCAGCAAGCCAGTTGATGCCTGCGTTGACAAGGCTGTGCGGCTGATGCAGAAGGCCAGCCAAACGTGGCAGAACCACCCGTCCGAGTGCCGGGAAGCATACGTGGATTCTCTAGAGCAAGAGGTGCAAGAGGCCAACGGAGCTGAGAACTCGGCCAAGCTGCGCATGGTCCTGCGCCGAGCCGTTGCTGCGCTTTCCCCGCCACGGCGTTTGGGTGATGGATGCGAGGGCAAGATGCCGGCATCTGTTTCATCCAACGACCAGGCGACGCTGGCCACCAACCTGCAATCCCGACTTCGCAAAAGCGTGCTCCGCTGCCTGGATCGAGTGGACCTGGCAGATGTGCGCCTTGCGCCGGTGCTGCAATGCTTGCAGTCACTGCTCCAAACGTTTCAGGAGCTGGTCACCAGGGAAAGCATGATCTCTTGCAAGAAGCAATGGGCTCGGCTACAAGCCAAGTGTGCGAGCACCATGCAACCCCAAGCAGCGGCAAGTGCAAAGGGAGCCGAAGATGGTGCTGGCATTTTCAGGCCGGAGTCTTTAGCATCATGCCCCCATGGCAAGCTGAGACGAAGCTGCGCGCAATGCAAGGGCTGTCCACATGGCAAGCGGCCTCAACAATGCCCACAATGCAGCGCATGCCCGCACGGAAAAGTCAAGCACAACTGCTCGGAATGCAAACCGTGCCCGCACGGAAAAGTCAAGCGCAATTGCGCGCAGTGCTGCACATGCCCGCACGGAAAAGTCAAGCGCAACTGCTTGCAGTGCAGCGCATGCCCACACGGCAAGGCAAAACGCAACTGCAGCCAGTGCACAGGATGCCCACACGGGAAGGCAAAACGTCGCATGTGTGCCGAAGCAAGGCGAAAAGAGAACTGCACGCCACCAAGCTAGATGCTCAACTGTTTGGTATGTTTGGTTATTGCAAAGTAGGCTGGGTCGAGGTGATCCAGTTTTGGGCGACTGAAGAGATTTGGTGGCTAGTCATTTCCTTTTGGGCGCAAAGACGATGTGCGTCAGTCCGGGTCTCCATGTACATGTTTCACGGGAAATCAAATCGTGAGTTTTGCATTCGTCTGTTGGATATCGCTCGAGTTTGGCCCGGTCTCTTGGAAGGTAAATGGTGCGTCGCTGACACCTGAAGGGCCTGGGGACTCGCCTTGTTCGACTCAAATATTGTCCGGGAGCCCTTTGAGGGCAGGGTGGTTGGCACGGCATTGTTGTTCAGGAAAATGAAGGAACATCCCAAAGCGTGTTTCGGCAGTTTGGTGGTTTAACCATGTTTGAACACGTTCAAGTCGGCCGAAAAGCATTTTTTGAGCATGTTCAAACAATGCTTGGCCGCTTTCTGCCTGTTGCTTTTCGCACACTGGGCCTCTGTCTGATAGACCGCCTTTCTTTTTGGCAGGATCAGCTTGAAGATTCTGTGGCCGGCTACGTGTCCGAGATCAGGCCGGCTGACACCTGTAGCTTTATGCGTTCTGTTGTGAAAGGAGCAAATCTTTCAGGCTGTCGAACAAGCACAACGCTCTGCAAAAGAGGGTAAAACAGATAGCGGTTAGTCCACAAGGCTCGATGTTCGCGGAATGAGGGTTGCTTTCGCGGTGACAGCTGTAGAAGGCTCCAAGAACGAAACCTATGCACCTGAGAGCATCGTGCTCTGCTCTGGGGACCGTGCCAACGGCAATGAACAACATCCCCTGTTCCAACACTTGGAAGTGGACAAGGGCCCTTTTCAAGATGGTTGTCCACTTCGAAGATTGTTGGAAACGGAGTATCGCACCCATGTGAACCATGCTTTCCGAGTGACCCTATTGAGACGTCCTTGACGGTCTGAGCGCTGAGCCTCGGAGGCATCATTCTCTCTGCTCCCTCACACTTCGCCTCGTGCACGATGCCCTCCCAGCCATGGCGAGCTCGACCCGAAGCCACGCCCGTTTGGTCTCTGCATATCGGTGCCGTCCACAATGGCCCAAGAGGGCGGACGACCCGCCGGAGAGCTCTTGACTCGACATCCGAAACCAAGGCCGACTTTTTCGAAGGGGTGGAGATGCTTGCCATGAGTTCTGTGACAAAGATGAAGTTACTGGCCAGAAAGGCTTTTTCCAAACTTTGTCCAAACAATTGGGAGCCCACCGAGTGATCCTCTTTTGGATGGCGCTCAGCTGGAAACCAAGAACAAGCCACGCATTTCGAGGCTCCGCTTAGAACACCTTGTTTTATCATCATCTTTGGAACCGAGGCAAATGCGACTTGTAGAGGGGAAGTGAAGCCAGCAAAACTACAGGAATTCACTTCGTGCGCTGAAAGAGGAACGAGGGCCCAGCCCGGGACCCTTTCACGTTTTACTTGTAATGACATCTTACCAGCCATAGGCTTCAAGTGGCTCGCCTACGAACATCATGCGCACGATGTGGGGCAGGGTTTTGCCCTGCGATGTGGACTGGAAGCCTTCCCAATGGCTCCGGAAAACCATCAAGCTTCCGGTTGGAGCAAGGCGTCGATTTTAGTCATAAACCAGTGGACACCTGGGCTCTCCCGTTTCCCTTCACCGGGATGCGTTTTTCTTGAGCCCGTGTACCCCTTTTAATAGGGCACGAAAAGGCGCTGCCCTGTGCCATACACACTTAGTTTTTTTGTTGCAGCCCAAACCCCTCAAGGAGCTCCATTTGCCCTACACGAGTGTTTTGCTGCTCGACAATTGCGATGTCAGGCGTGTGGGAAATGGGGTTTGAGGTTGACTTTCTCATTTCGGAATTGAAACAAAAACACATCAATTGCATATGCCATGTGGCACTATTGGCATTCAGTAGATTTCGTCAAGTGAAAGGCTCGTTGCGAGCTTTGGGTTTCCACAACATCAAGTCCCTTGCAAGGCAGACCACCTGCCGGTCAGGCCTGACGCTCCAGCAAAGCAGCACGTGCTGATCAGTCTTGTTTTCATTCAGTCAAGAACGGAGCATTGCCAGTATTCTTTTGTCGCAGGAAGCCCAGCTCCGACCCTGCTTTTGTCATTTCTAGGCTTTGACTGCAGCCATTTCAGCGAGGGACTGGGCTCCCCTTCCTTCTAGCGTGGCAGCTGTGTCACATCTGCTCCGTGGCATGGCTTCGGCTTTGACTACCATTGGCCTTGACGATGAGCTGGCAGCGATGCCTGCACCATGGCGTGACCGAGTACAGCACCATGCTCGGCGCTTTCAGGAGAAGGATGCCACAACGGTCCTGAATCGCTACGAGCAGCAGAGGAGAATCATGAGTCGGCCGCAGCTTGAAAAGCATGCCTTTCATGTGGCATGCTGGCTGGTGCTTCCAGAGGTGAGAAGAAGCCATGGCGATTCCGTGGAGGCACTGCTGTCCAGGTACTTGGAGTCGTTGAATGGGCAGCCAGTTTGCGAGCGCCTGAAAGCGGTTCTGTCACTTGTCTCGGCAAATTCGGGAGTTGCAGGGCTCTCGCGGTTGCTGGGCAAAGGGCAGAAGAGAAGGGCGGAGATGATGCAGGCAGATGAGCTGGAAAAGCCGGATTCCAGCAAGCCAGTTGATGCCGGCGGTGAAAAGGCTGTGCGGCTGATGCAGAAGGCCAGCCAAATGTGGCAAAACCACCCGTCCGAGTGCCGGGAAGCGTACGTGGATTCTCTGGAGCAAGAGATGCAAGAGGCCGACGGAGCTGAGAACTCGGCCAAGCTGCGCATGGTTCTGCGCCGAGCCGTAGGTGCGCTTTCCCCTCCACGGCGTTTGGGTGATGGATGCGACGGCAAGATGACGGCATCTATCCCATCCAACGATGAGTGGATGCCGGCCACCAACCTGCAATCCCGGCTTCGCAAAATCGTGCTCCGCTGCCTGGATCGAGTGGACCTGGCAGATTTGCGCCTTGCGCCGGTGCTGCAATGCTTGCAGTCACTGCTCCAAAGGTTTCAGGAGCTGGTCACCAGAGAAAGCGTGATAGAATGCAGGGAGCAATGGGCTCGGCTACAAGCCAAGTGTGCGAGCACCATGCCACCTGAAGCTCGAAGTTCGGGAGTTGCAGGGCTTTCGGGGTTGCTGGGCAAAGGGCAGAAGAGAAAGGTGGAGATGATGCAGGCAGACGAACTGGGAAAGCCGGATTCCAGCAAGCCAGTTGATGCCTGCGGTGAAAAGGCTGTGCGGCTGATGCAGAAGGCCAGCCAAACGTGGCAGAACCACCCGTCTGAGTGCAGGGAAGCGTACGTGGAGTCTCTGGAGCAAGAGGTGCAAGAGGCCGACGGAGCTGAGAACTCGGCCAAGCTGCGCATGGTCCTGCGCCGAGCCGCAGCTGCGCTTTCCCCGCCACGGCGTTTGGGTGATGGATGCAAGGGCAAGATGCCGGCATCTATTTCATCCAACGACCAGGCGACGCTGGCCACCAACCTGCAATCCCGACTCCGCAACATCGTGCTCCGCTGCCTGGATCGAGTGGACCTGGCAGATGTGCGCCTTGCGCCGGTGCTGCAATGCTTGCAATCACTGCTCCAAACGTTTCAGGAGCTAGTCACTGTTGAAAGCATGATCGGATGCAGGAAGCAATGGGCTCGGCTACAAGCCAGGTGTGCGAGCACTGTGCCACCCGAAACAGCAGTAAGCTTGTCAGCATGTGCAAAGGGAGCCGAAGATGGTGCTGACATTTTCAAGCCGGAGTCTTCAGCATCATGCCCCCATGGCAAGCTGAGACGAAGCTGCGCGCAATGTCGAGGCTGTCCACATGGCAAGCGGGCTCACAATTGCCCGCAATGCAGTGCCTGCCCGCACGGTAAGCTCAAACATTTCTGCCTGCAGTGCAGCGCATGCCCGCACGGAAAAGTCAAGCACAACTGCTCGGAATGCAAACCGTGCCCGCACGGAAAAGTCAAGCGCAATTGCGTGCAGTGCGCGGGATGCCCACATGGCAAGATCAAGAACAACTGCGTGCAGTGCAGCGCATGCCCGCACGGTAAGCTGAAGAGGAATTGTCGTATGTGTGATGAAGCGAGGGGAAAAGTGAACTGCACGCTTTCAGGCAAGATGTTGCATTGTGTCGCTGTTGCAGAATACTTGGTTCGGCTGGGTCTAGGCGATCCAGTTGCTGGTGGCTGAAGAGATTTTGGGGCTTGTTGTCATTTCCTGGAGGCAAAGACGGTGCTGCCCCTGCAAGATTCTTGTTGGCTTCGGGGGACTCGTGTGGAATCCCAACGAATTCTTGGACCTCCGAAGGAGCGCGGTCCAGGGCTTGAGCTGGCGTGAGCCCCAGGGAACAACGTTTGGGTTAACAGCTATCATTGGTTGGAACCTGCGATCTTTTCGATTCCCAAAGGGAGGGCCGGCGCACTGAAAGCGTGTCTTACCATTCGGCCAGTGCTTCTGCCACAAAGGCGTCCCCAGTCCAGGTCTCCATCTACACGTTTAACGGGAAATCAATCCTTCAGTTTTGCATCCGTCTCTTGATCCCTCGAGCTGGCCAAACTTGGTTCCCGGTCTCTTTGAAAGGGTGTACCGGAAGGCAGTGGAAGTTTGGTAGCTAGTCTTTGGGGTGTGGAAATTACAAAATGCAAATCGAGTTCGGTAGTTGGCTTTTCCATTGTCAACTTGAGCCGGCAGGTTTGCACATGCTTAGAGGCACCAGACACAGAAACGCCGAATCCGCGGCTCATGGATGTTGGGGGCTTGGCTGGGCGCTCGTAATCCTTGAATACCGGAATGGCATGACTTTAGCCGGGCACCCCTTCAGATGAGCGTGCCATGTCAGAAGAAGTGTTTTTTTTGAATGAGACTTTGCTGACCATTCCTTAGGCGTTTCGTGGTTCGGCTCATACCAATATCCCCACGAGATTCAGATCCGGATTGCCCCTCTGACGTCAAGTCCAGCGCCAGGCCTGAGCGGTGCGGAGGCGGAGCCTCTCGTGAGGCGGGGCCATGGCGTCTCAGGTAGCGGAAGGCAGTCTGTGGGGTATGCTTATGAAAACGCAAAACAAGAAGTCACAAGTCACAAGTCATAAGAAGTCATAAGAAGTCGAGAAGCCAAAGGGCAAGTCGCTAGGGCCTGGGATCTTCAGAAGGCTCGCCTGGTTCGACTCCTCAAGTATTGTGCCGGGAGGTTCGCGGAGAAAGGAACATGAAGGGACATCCCAAAGCTTGTGGTTTAAACATGTTTGAACATGTTCAGGCAGTTGGCCGACCCTGGTCGCGGCCATGCCCTAAAGCATGCTCATAGACCGCCTTTCTTTTCGCCCAGGATCAACCTGAAAGGTCTGGTTCTGTAGCTGGCTACGGTAAAAAACCTGAAGCCAGCTTGCGTTCTGCTGGTGAAAGGAGCAAATCTTGGGCCTCCAACAAGCACAACGCTCTGTAACAGAGGGCAAAACAGAGAGCAGTTGGTGTGCAGTGCAGCGCATGCCCGCACGGAAATGTCAAGCGCAACTGCGTGCAGTGCAGCGCATGCCCACATGGAAAGATCAAGCAGAAATGCTTGCAGTGCAGCGCATGCCCACATGGCAAAATTAAGAAGAACTGTGTGCAGTGCAGCGCATGCCCGCACGGCAAGCTGAAGAGGAACTGTCGTATGTGTGCCGAAGCAAGGGGAAAAGAGAACTGCGCGCCGCCAAGCTAGATTTTCAATTGTTTGGCTATTGCAAAGTAGGCTGGGTCGAGGTGATCCAGCTTTTGGTGACTGAAGAGATTGGGCGGCTAGTCATTTCCTGATGGGCGCAAAGATAGGCATGATTCCGGCTTTGGGTGGTGCCAAAACCATCAAGCTTCCGGTTGGACCAAGGCGTCCATTTGTAGGCATAAAATAGTGGAAGCCTGGGCTCTCCTGTTTCCCTTCTTGAGCCTTTGTGCCCTTGACCCCTTTTACGAGGGGACGCAATGGCACCGTCCGGTGCCATGGACACTAAGAGCTTTTTTTGCAGCCCAAAGCCCTGAAGGAGCTGCATTTGCCAGGAGATTAGACGCGCCAGGCCTGTGGGAAATGCGGATTGAGGCCAGCCCACTTCTTATTTCGGAATCACTCTCGGTATTTGCAGGCCTATGACAGCACACACATTCATTGCATGTACCATTTGGCATTTTAGAATTATTGGTATTCAGCAGATTCGTCAAGTAAAAAGTTCTCAATCATGCTTTACCAGCTTTGGGGGTTCCAACTGACGCTCTAGCAAAGCAGCAGTCACGTGCTGATCATTCTTGTTTTCATTCAGTCAAGAACGGAGCATTGCCAGTATCCTTTTGACCCAGGAAGCCCAGCTCCGACCCCCAGCACTTACCGCTTTGGTGATTTCCAGGCTTTCTGCAGCCATTTCATCGAGGGACTGGGCTCCCCTTCCTTCTTGCGTGGCAGCTGTGTCACATGTGCTCTGTGCCATGGCCTCGGCTTTGTCTACCATCGGCCTTGACGATGAGCTGGCAGCGATGCCTGCACCATGGCGTGACCGAGTGCAGCACCATGCTCGTCGCTTTCACGAGAAGGATGCCACAACTGTCCTTAATCGCTACGAGCAGCAGAGGAGAATCATGAGCCGGCCAAAGCTCGAAAAGCATGCCTTTCATGTGGCATCCTGGCTGGTGCATCCAGAGGTGAGAAGAAGCCATGGCGATTCCATGGAGGCACTACTGTCCAGGTACTTGGAGTCGTTGGATGGGCAGCCACTTTGCGAGCGCCTGAAAGTGGTTCTGTCACTTGTCTCGGCAAGTTCGGGAGTTGCAGGGCTCTCGGGGTCGCTGGGCGAAGGGCAGAAGAGAAAGGCGGAGATGATGCAAGCAGAGAAGCTGGAAAAGCCGGATTCCAGCAAGCCAGTTGATGCCTGCGGGGACAAGGCTGTGCGCCTGATGCAGAAGGCCAGCCAAATGTGGCAGAACCAGCCGTCCGAGTGCCGGGAAGCGTACGTGGAGTCTCTGGAGCAGGAGATGCAAGAGGCCGACGGAGCTGAGAACTCGGCCAAGCTGCGCATGGTCCTGCGCCGAGCCGCAGCTGCGCTTTCCCCGCCACGGCGTTTGGGCGACGGATGCGAGGGCAAGACGCCGTCTATCGCATGCAACGACCAGTCGCTGGCACCCAACTTGCAAACCCGGCTTCGCAAAATCGTGCTCCGCTGCCTGGATCGAGTGGACCTGGCAGATGTGCGTCTTGCACCGGTGCTGCAATGCTTGCAGTCGCTGCTCCGAACATTTCAGGAGCTGGTCACCGGTGAAAGCAGGATCGCTTGCAAGAAGCAATGGGCTCGGCTACAAGACAGGTGTGCGAGCACTGTGCCACCCGAAGCAGCAGCAAGCTTGTCCGCGTGTGCAAAGGGAGCCGAAGATTGTGCTGGCATTGCCAAGCCCGAGTCTTCAGCATCATGCCCCCATGGCAAGCTGAGACGAAGCTGCGCTCAATGCACAGGCTGTCCACACGGCAAGCGGGCTAACGATTGCCCGCAATGCAGTGTTTGCCCGCACGGAATTGTCAAGCGCAACTGCTCGGAATGCACACCCTGTCCACATGGCAAGGTCAAGTATGATTGTACGCAATGCACTGGATGTGCGCACGGTAAGCAGAAAAGGTTCTGCCTGCAGTGTGGCGCATGCGCGCACGGCAGGATCAAGCAAAACTGCATAGAATGCAGCGCATGCCCGCACGGAAAAATCACACGCAACTGCTTGCAGTGCAGCGGATGCCCACATGGCAAGCTCAAGCAGAATTGCTTGCAGTGCAGCGCATGCCCACATGGCAAGATCAAGACCAGCTGCGTGCAGTGCAGCGCATGCCCGCACGGAAATGTCAAGCGCAACTGCGTGCAGTGCAGCGCATGCCCACATGGAAAGATCAAGCAGAATTGCTTGCAGTGCAGCGCATGCCCACATGGCAAGATTAAGAAGAACTGCGTGCAGTGCAGCGCATGCCCGCACGGCAAGCTGAAGAGGAACTGTCGTATGTGTGCCGAAGCAAGGGGAAAAGAGAACTGCGCGCCGCCAAGCTGGATTTTCAATTGTTTGGCTATTGCAAAGTAGGCTGGGTCGAGGTGATCCAGCTTTTGGTGACTGAAGAGATTGGGCGGCTAGTCATTTCCTGATGGGCGCAAAGATAGGCATGATTCCGGCTTTGGGTGGTGCCAAAACCATGAAGCTTCCGGTTGGACCAAGGCGTCCATTTGTAGGCATAAAATAGTGGAAGCCTGGGCTCTCCTGTTTCCCTTCTTGAGCCTTTGTGCCCTTGACCCCTTTTACGAGGGGACGCAATGGCACCGTCCGGTGCCATGGACACTAAGAGCCTTTTTTGCAGCCCAAAGCCCTGAAGGAGCTGCATTTGCCAGGAGATTAGACGCGCCAGGCCTGTGGGAAATGCACTTCTTATTTCGGAATCACTCTCGGTATTTGCAGGCCTATGACAGCGGTATCATCCGAGGAAGTGAAACACAACCCAAAACACACATTCATTGCATGTACCATTTGGCATTTTAGAATTATTGGCATTCAGCAGATTCGTCAAGTAAAAAGTTCTCAATCATGCTTTACCAGCTTTGGGGGTTCCAACTGACGCTCTAGCAAAGCAGCAGTCACGTGCTGATCATTGTTGTTTTCATTCAGTCAAGAACGGAGCATTGCCAGTATCCTTTTGACCCAGGAAGCCCAGCTCCGACCCCCAGCACATACCGCTTTGGTGATTTCCAGGCTTTCTGCAGCCATTTCATCGAGGGACTGGGCTCCCCTTCCTTCTTGCGTGGCAGCTGTGTCACATGTGCTCTGTGCCATGGCCTCGGCTTTGTCTACCATCGGCCTTGACGATGAGCTGGCAGCGATGCCTGCACCATGGCGTGACCGAGTGCAGCACCATGCTCGTCGCTTTCACGAGAAGGATGCCACAACTGTCCTTAATCGCTACGAGCAGCAGAGGAGAATCATGAGCCGGCCGCAGCTTGAAAAGCATGCCTTTCATGTGGCATCCTGGCTGGTGCATCCAGAGGTGAGAAGAAGCCATGGCGATTCCGTGGAGGCACTACTGTCCAGGTACTTGGAGTCGTTGGATGGGCAGCCACTTTGCGAGCGCCTGAAAGTGGTTCTGTCACTTGTCTCGGCAAGTTCGGGAGTTGCAGGGCTCTCGGGGTTGCTGGGCGAAGGGCAGAAGAGAAAGGCGGAGATGATGCAGGCAGACGAGCTGGAAAAGCCGGATTCCAGCAAGCCAATTGATGCCTGCGGTGACAAGGCTGTGCAGCTGATGCAGAAGGCCAGCCAAACGTGGCAGAACCAGCCGTCCAAGTGCCGGGAAGCGTACGTGGAGTCTCCGGAGCAGGAGATGCAAGAGGCCGACGGAGCTGAGAACTCGGCCAAGCTGCGCATGGTCCTGCGCCGAGCCGTAGCTGCGCTTTCCCCGCCACGGCATTTAGGTGATGAATGCGAGGGCGAGAACTTGCAATCCCGGCTTCGCAAAATCGTGCTCCGCTGCCTGGATCGAGTGGACCTGGCAGATGTGCGTCTTGCACCGGTGCTGCAATGCTTGCAGTCGCTGCTCCGAACATTTCAGGAGCTGGTCACCAGTGAAAGCATGATCGCTTGCAAGAAGCAATGGGCTCGGCTACAAGCCAAGTGTGCGAGCACCATGCCACCTGAAGCTCGAAGTTCGGGAGTTGCAGGGCTCTCGGGGTTGCTGGGCAAAGGGCAGAAGAGAAGGGCGGAGTTGATGCAGGCAGAAGAGCTGGAAAAGCCGGATTCCAGCAAGCCAGTTGATGCCTGCGGTGAAAAGGCTGTGCGCCTGATGCAGAAGGCCAGCCAAACGTGGCAGAACCACCCGTCCGAGTGCCGGGAAGCGTACGTGGCGTCTCTGGAGCAAGAGATGCAAGAGGCCGACGGAGCTGAGAACTCGGCCAAGCTGCGCAAGGTTCTGCGCCGAGCCGTAGCTGCGCTTTCCCCGCCACGGCGTCTGGGTGATGGATGCGAGGGCAAGATGACGGCATCTCCCGAATCCGACGATCAGTGGACGCTGGCCACCAACCTGCAATCCCGGCTTCGCAAAATCGTGCTCCGCTGCCTGGATCGAGTGGACCTGGCAGATTTGCGTCTTGCGCCGGTGCTGCAATGCTTGCAGTCACTGCTCCAAAGGTTTCAGGAGCTTGTCACCGGTCAAAGCAGGATCGCTTGCAAGAAGCAATGGGCTCGGCTACAAGCCAGGTGTGCGAGCACCATGCCACCCGAAGCAGCAGCAAGCTTGTCAGCATGTGCAAAGGGAGCCGAAGATAGTGCTGGCATTGTCAAGCCGGAGTTTTCAGGATCATGCCCCCATGGCAAGCTGAGACGAAGCTGCGCTCAATGCAGAGGCTGTCCACATGGCAAGTGGCGTCAAAATTGTCCGCAATGCAGCGGCTGCCCGCACGGAAAAGTCAAAAGCAAATGCTCGGAATGCCAACCCTGTCCGCATGGCAAGGTCAAGTATGATTGTACGCAATGCACTGGATGTCCGCACGGTAAGCGCAAAAAGTACTGCCTGCAGTGCGGCGCATGCCCCCACGGAAAGGTCAAGTGCAACTGCTTGCAGTGCAGTGCATGCCCACATGGCAATATCAAGTATAATTGCATGCAATGCGTTGGATGTCCGCACGGCAAGCACAAACCGCACTGCCTGCAGTGCGGCGCATGCCCACACGGAAAGGTCAAGCGCAACTGCTTGCAGTGCAGTGCATGCCCACATGGCAATATCAAGCGCAACTGCCGGCAGTGCACGGCATGCCCACACGGCACGGCAAAACGCAGCTGCTTGCAGTGCAGCGCATGCCCACATGGCAAGCTGAAGTCGAGCTGTCGCATGTGTGCTGAGGCGAGGGGAAAAGTGAACTGCGCGCCTCCAGGTAGACTGAGGTAGTTGCTCAGGTGGTGACCGAACAGATCTTGGGGCTTGTCATTTCCTTAATTCTGGACTCAAGGACTGTCTGAAGGATTCTGCTTGGCTTCGGGGGCGCCGAAGGTGCGGCTGGGCGTGTCCAGGGCCTTGCTGGCGTGAGGTTCAGGGGGGAGGCGTGTGGGTTGACGCAGGCTCGAGCCCGAGATCTTGTGGGAAGGGTGCAGCAGAAGTTTGGTAGCCAGTCTTGGGGTATGTAAATATACATGTATAATATAAATATATATATATATATATATATATGTATATATATATATATATAACTTACAACATGCGAAACAAGGCGTCACAACCAGAAGTCGAGACACCAAGAAAGGGCGAGTCGAATGCCCCGCGGCTCCTGGATTCTCCTGCCGCCTGAGGGCCCGGGGTTTTGAGATGGCCCAAGGAAGACTTTTTGTTTGACTCAAAATTCGCGCAAGAGGTGCTTCACTGAGAAAGGGAACAGGAGGGTGGCGTACTGGCATCACCATTTTCCAATACGGTACCAGTTGGACACCTAGTCGGACGCCTGAGGGCAGGGTTGGCAGACAAAGCAGATCGGTTTTGGACCTTTTTTTAAGGAAAATGAAGGGACAACCCAAAGCTTGTTTCTTCAGTTTGCTGGTTTCGATTTTTTTCAACATGTTCAAGCCCTTGCCTAAACGATTTGAACATGTTCAAACAATGCTTGGCCGTTGATTTTCGCGTAATGGGCCTTTGATTGACCGCCTTTTCTTTTCCGCCCAGGATGAACCTGAAGGGCCTGGTTCTGTTGCTGGCTACGTGTCCGAGATCAGGCCGGCTGACGCCTGGAAGGTCGGGAAGTTTGCAAGCATTTGGGAGCCTCTCCGGTCAAGACCTGAAGCCAGCTTGCGTTCTGTTTGTGAAAGGAGCAAATCTTTCAGGTCCTCGAACAAGCAGAATGCTTTTTGGCGATGACAGGCGTCATGCAAGGTTCCAAAAAGTAACCTCCACACCTGAGCACATCCTGCTCTGTTCTGGGGGGCTGTGCCAACAGCGATGAACAGCGAGGGGCCCTTCCACTTCAAAGATTGAGGGAAACAGGGTATTGTACCCAGGTGAATCATGCTCTCCAAGTGACTCTATTGAGATGTCCTTGACCGCCTGAGCGGCTGAGTTTCAGCCTCTTTGAGAAGCCTGGGTTGATCAAAAGGTCCTCTACATGGGACGAGCATTGGGGGAAACCACTAAAACGATGATATGTTCCACTAGATGTTGATCAACCCCCAAATGTTCAGAACACAGCACAATGTCCTCAGCCATGGCAAGCTCGACCCGAAACCCAGCCCGTTCGTTCTCTGCGTATCGGTGGGATATGTGGCGGACTTCCCAGATAAGGAAGGCCTCAGAAATGGCCCAGCATGACCCAAGAGGGCGGTAGAGGAAATCACACAGAGACTTTTGAGTTCTTGACTTGACATTCCCCGAAATCAAAAGCGGACCTTTTCAAAGGGGTGGTTGAGCATCAGACACTTCTTGAAGGATGAAGCTCGACCAGAGACTTGCTCTGATTCTGGGCAGAATATAGTGACTCCGCAAAGGGGTATGCGACTTCACTGTACCCAGTCTGTGTCTGACATTGAGCCAAAAGGAAGGCACCCAGTCGGCCATTTTCAAGACAAAGGGGTCATTTTGCCAGCTTCCATGCTGGCGCGGGCGGTGTGTGTGTGTGTGTGTGTGCAGGAGGGGGTGGGATCCAATCACCCTTCTTGCTCAGGAGACATTCCGGGGGACTTGTGTCTGCTTCAGTGTAGCTCGGCGAGGGCCCCGATTGGACAGGGTTGCATCAGGGTGGGCCTGCCCATTTGGGTGGAAGCTTGTTAGAGGGATTAAACAACTTCGGCGGAGCATCTCTACATCTTCTCGAATCCGCATGAGCAGTCATTGCTCGGTGGCAGTGGTGACTACTTATCAATCTGGTGATGCCAGAACCATTTGGAAACTTGGCTAGCGTCAAAAGGGAGGATTTGTTGATTGGATTCGCTGGGTCGGAGTCTTGCGCTGCTGTTGGACGGATACGTGATCAGTGACTCTTATTGAAGCATGGCTGATACATGGATACGCGATCTGCTAGCCGGGCTCATATCTTGAGCAATTTGGTCCTTTCCGGGTCGCACGCCACGCGGCTTGCGATCATGTCTCGGCTGGGCAGGCGCGCTGGCTTTCTTGGAGTGGCAGCGGCTTTTGTGTCCTCGCTAGTGGCAGCGCAGGCCTGGGTTGGTTACCCAGGACCAAGGCCAGCTAGAGCAAGGGTGGCTCGCTGTGCACAACTCACATGGAAGTGGAAGGACAAGCTGGGAGAGGGAACCTTCAAGGAGGCATATATGGCGGAGGTGACGGGGAAGGGCGACTATCTTGGCTTTTCTCCTGGCCAAAAGTTGGTGTTAAAGTTCACAAAGAGGGAAAGATACTGCAAGGGAGTTCGCATCACAGAGACCGATGTGGCAGCGCATCAGCTGGCGCAGTCGTATGCCACGACCTTTCTGCAAAAGCATCGACCGAACAGAGGCGGCAAACCTCTAACAATTTTTTTCCGAGTAGGAAAGATAGTTGAAAGCAGCCAAGAGCAGTTTCAAGGCAAAACCACGAAGGTTGTCAAAGGCGAGAGCATGCTGATCGAACTGCCGATCTACGGCAAGTATGAGAAGTTCAACTCCAACACTGGGTGGTCATCGGGAGTTGGCTTGCTTCCTGATGCTTTCAGCCACTGGACCTGGGTTGAAAGTGGTGGCCAGCATTTGGTTTGTGATCTCCAGGGACACCGGGGATTCCCAGACGGAGTCAAACTGGGGGCCGAGAAGCGGCACTACTACGCATTTAGTGACCCAGCTGTGCTCAGCACTTCTGGCGATTATGGGTGTGCTGATCTTGGCAAGAAAGGCCAGGAAACTTGGTTTCACAACCATGTTTGCAATGACTTTTGCAAGTCATTGGGGTTAGTTGGGAAGGTACCACATCGTGAGAGCCACCACGCACGTCACAGTCATACAGTATACCGGCCCATCAGGTAGCTGATTTTGTTGCAATCCTCCAACAGCTTGCAGATTGGTGGCTTGCCTGGCAAAAGAGAGCGATGCCGGCAGCCACGTCTCAACCCTTCCCTTTTTCCCTTTTGGTGGAAATAGCACCAAGACCTCAGTCCAGCATCACATTGTTCAGTTGCTTTCCACCCTGCAGCTGCCAAGTCGAAGCCACATGCAGGAACCACATTGGTACCTGTCGCGACTGGGGTCACCCCTCTAGATGGTTGGCTTCGTGTGGGGGTTGATCAAAAGGGCCTTTACATTGGCCACGGAAAACAATGACTTTCACCGCTAAATGGGAAAAGTTCCCCATGGTCATTTTGGGGCCAGGAATATTGATCAACCCCCGACAGCTGGAATGTTGGTTCGCTTCTCAAACATGGCAACCGGAGACAACAAAGCAAAGCACCCCATGACCGAGGCTTGGCGCGTTCGCGGATTTCCTTTGCCCAGCCTGTCGCCGCGTGTATCGAGGACCATTGCAATGCACAATACCTTGGATGTCTTGGAGATCTTGAAGCATTTTCTCTGGAAGGTTTTTAAGTTTCCAATTGCAGGATGTCAACAAGGGTTTCCAATTGGAGTGTTGAACAAGCAAGCAAGCGTTTCTTTGTTTCTTTGTTTATCTTTATTATAGTTAATTTTTGTGTGTGGCTTTTGAATTGATTTATATATTTAGTGTGTCGCAGCTTTGAGCCTTCAGCCATTGGTTCCCGGCAGAAGAATGCTGGTTCACGCATCCATCGACTTCCCAGCAGTGATTGGAGCATCGTTGCCAGGTTCTCCTGATACTTTTTTTTTGGATGGTGATGTTTGTAGGCTTTATAGGGCGCCTATGAGGAACCTTGTCACAAGCCAAACTGCTTGAAGAATTCGGCAGATCCAAGGCAAGCTGCTTTCCGGCATCTAATGAGGTGTCTCGAGGCTTGTGAGGTGCTTCTTGCAGAGTCCACACCTGGTCGGTGCTTGAGGCGAGGCTCATTCAAGTTTTTGATGTCAAAGACATGCCGTGGTGATTCAACATGCATTTCTCTGGTAGCACCAAAATGCGGAAATCGACGTTGGCTATGGTTCGCCTTTGTGGTAGTTCCTTCGACCGCAGGAGACGGTGGCCTTCGACTTCTGAGAGTGCACCCGGAGGCGCCTCTTCAAAGGTCTAGTCGCGGCACCGCAGACAGAAAATGAAGCTCTCGTTTCGCGGGGGGATGCGTGAGGCGTTGCAGAGGCCAAGAGACCATGGATCCCGTTCCCTTTCTCGCAGGAAGGGGGAAATTGGGTTCGGTCTCCCCTTCTCCATAGCAAAAGCACCATGCTGCTGCCAAAATGCAAGGAAGGCAGCAGGCGGCGCGAATTGCCCAATCCTGATAGTCTGCATGAGCTGCAAGTATTGAAAGATGCCCTTCTTTGTTACACCACACAGTTTCTGACGTGAAGAAGACAAGGCATCATTTCTTGGCATGCGACTGGCGACTGGTTTGCTTTCCAAGTAAGGATTGACATTGCGTCTGCCCTCAGCATTTTCGATACAACTGAGCCATCGCATGGCTGCTCAGAAGTGTTGGCTCTTCGGCAAGCCATCTCCGCGAGTCTTGCACGGTATGAGACAGGGGAGATGGAGAGCTTCTTCACGTGGAAGTGGTTTCGAGCGTCGAGCAATAGCTAGCACGAACCAGGCCATGCATTCCCCATGCTGAGGGCTCAATCACCGAAGCGTGGCCGAGTGTACCCGCGCCGACTGCTGGGGATCAGGTTCCAAGGTTGAACTATGAATGAAAGACGGGGCTGCGCAGAATCACACAGCCTCACATACAAACATAGAAACCAGTATGACAGCATGAGATGCTGAGTCCTTGCCCCCCCCCAGTGCTCCAGCAAGGGCAAGGGCAAAGAGCGACTTCGAGATTCAAGGCATCCTTTCCAGCTTTTGATCAAAGTTCTCACCGGAAGACATTTCATGGAGGCTTCGCTGGCGCGGTTGCCGGTTGAAGTGGACCGGGGCTCGGGGAGTTCTCGAGGCTACCACCTGGCCATATCCGCAGTTGGTCTTTTCAACAATTCCCCAGATGCTTCCAACAACCTTGCCTCCAGAGCTGACTGTGGAGTGGGCTGCAACTCGGCCTTCCTTGACAAAGGCAGACGGTCCTGGCCCGCCCCCCCAAAGCCCGTCCCGAGGTCCGGGTGCCCAGGCCAGCCGCGCCGGACCGCCCCGGACCGCGCGGAGGTCGCCACGCCGCCGCGGGCGGCGCCCCGCGGGCGGCTGCTTCCGCGGGGTGTGCGCGGGCGCCTGTGGGGTCTTCCCTTGGGGTTGGGGGGGATTTTGGGTACCCTGGTAGGGGCTCTTCAATTGGGAGCCTGGAACATTTGTTTTGGATTTCCCACCCCCCATGTTGAACATGCAAAGATGAAACGACCGTGTCCTTTTGAAAAGGTGGCTTTTGGCGTGTTCCTAAGCAAGAACGTTTGCTGGGATGTTCTAATCATGCTTCGTCTCACGCGCACCAAATGCATGCTGGCAATCCGTTTTAACCGGGTAATCCGTGTATCCATCATGTGTTTGGGGGTTTGCCTCAGTTTACAAAGCGTGCTCACTCAGCACCGCAGCGCGGTCGGCGACCGATGCGACCGATGCGACCGATGCGACCGATGTGATGAAACGTCAGTTTTCCACAAAGAGACACCAGCACTTAGACAGGAAGACCTTGCAAAACCGTATCTCGGGGCATAACCACACGGCGTAGGAAGCCTTTATATATATATATATATATATATATGTACACATGCACCCTTTATGTATCCATCAGGTGGTTGATGCGGTATGTCTATCTGGGGCAACTACCCCAGGGTTCCTGGTCCGTGGTTGCAACCTTCTCAGACCTCTCTTTCTCTCTCTCTCTCTCTCGCTGGTTTTGGCAACATCCAGGTCTCCGGCAGGCATTTGGGCAGGAAGGAGCATGCCTCACGGACGGATCCAGCCATGAAGCACTCGGCCGCTCTGCTTGTCGCATGTTTTGAGAATGCTGCTTTTGTTTGTTTGTTCCAGTGTGGTGTTGGCTTGTTGGGTCCTTTCAGATGACCCTCATGTTGGTCTGTCAGACACTGCTCGTTTTGCAGACTGGACGCGCAAAAACTAGCGCTCTTGCTACCGCGCAGCTGGCACCTTTTACTTGCCTTGCAACTCCGTTGTCAGGTGCGTTTCTAGATTTGCGCACTTGTCCCGTTTGTCAAAGGGGTCCGCTGACAGCTTTCTAGTCTTAACGTATAGGTATGAGTCGAATCGAGGATATCAGGGGCTCGTTTTCGCATCCAATGATGCAGTCAGGAGCTTCGAGTTGCAACAGGCAACATCATTGCTTTCCCTTTACACACCATCGGAAAGTAGGGCCCCTCTCCTCTAAGGGTTTAGTTCCCCAATCGTTCTTTTCAGAAACCACCCATTGAGTCTTGGGCCGTTTTCTGAGCTTGAAGAGAATGGGTACAGCTCTAGTGTTTTCCCGGCCGAAAGATCTGGGATAGCTCAAAATACAGTGGATGGACAAATTCCTGCACCACCTGAAAAACCCTGGAATGATTCGAGTGACCTATAAATACCAACAAACAGTGGTTTCAACCATGGTTCCAAAGTGGTGCGAACGGATCTCGCAACCATCCATAGTATCACCCACCCACCAAGACTCAAGCTGATGGTTCCTTCCCTTCCATGAATTCCACCAACATCACAACTCGATTCAACTAATTCGAGCAATATCAACTATTCAGCTAACTTTGTTTATTCAGTAGGTTCATCTGATTTCATGAGTTGCGGATTTTATTCCCCGAGCTCCCCCCAGTCCCTTCGGCTCGCCGAGGCCTGGGGCTTGGCGCTCCTGGCGCGAAGGCGGCGAATTCGCCGCGTTCTGCGCCGGGCGGGGCCGGAGGCCCCCGTCACCTTGCGCGAGCAGGCGGGGGGCCGGGGCTCATCGCAAGGGGTGAGATTCGTGGGTGTCACTTTTCGGCTGTTCTGGTTGGACATAGCTGGGTCACACTGGTTTGGACTGAACCAGTTTTAGGTTGGTTTGGGCAATGGAATAGATGGGCTCCACTGGTTGCCATCCAGTTACCAGGGATCTGCATCTATTGTACCAAAAGGTCGATGGGGGTGCTTGGGTCTTTGCATTCCCTGCGGCTTTGCTGTTGCGGACAGCAGCTGGAGCGCGGAAGATGCTGGCCATTGGGGGCGATTTGGGACCATTGTGGACCACGCAGCCATTGGAGACCATTGAGGATCATTGGAGATCATTGGGGACTATGGCGGACCATTGCGGACCATTGAACACCATTGCGGACCATTGGTTCGAGACCATTAAAGGCCATTGGGGTCACGAGCTCAGATTTCTGGCCAATGCCAAAGAGTAAGACGCTCAACGCATGGTGAGTGGGATATCAGGCAGCATACCAACCGCACAACATCGTTGGAGCCCAACTTGCCCCCCAATCGCAATTGCCGGAGGCGACCATGCAAAGATTGTCCTCTCCTGATTGGTTGAAATAAACCACAAGTGTCAAGTGGACTTTTCTCTTGGACATGGAATTTCAAAAGCAGTCATTTGTAGAGACATATCCTTCTGGTGGGTTCCATCTTCATCAATTACATGAACTTTGTTCACCAGAAAAGGCTTCAAAATAACAAACTTTGGACCACTTCATGCCGAATGGAAAGCCGCGGCTTTCGGGAGATCGGTGTCGGTTTTCTGAGGTCATTTGGCCGCGGGTCAACCATCTGTACCCAAACTGGGTTTCCCTGGTAAGTGGAATCATGGACCAAACCCTGCGGTCTCAAAGGGTGGTTTCATTTTGACCCACTAAAAGTGTTTAGTGTTTAGTGCTATTTTCCATTGAACCCACGAAAAGTTAGTCACGTTTCGCGGGGTCTGAACACGGGCAGCCCAGTTCGAAGGTCGCTTTTTGGGACAGCGGGCGCTTCTCTCGTCGTGGGCCCCGCCAAGTCGTCGTGGGAGGCGCAGCAGCTGGCCAGCGACCAGGCGGCGCTGCGCATGGGCAGCGGGGGACTGGAGAGCGTGGTGCCTGAGGACTGAGTGACTCAGTCGGCGGGTGGGTGGGGTGAGGTGGAGGGGAGGTGAGGGTGGTGGGGGTGGGGTGGGGGTGGTGGGGGTGGTGGGTGGTGGGGGTGGTGAGGGTGGTGGGGGTGGTGAGGGTGGTGGGTGGGGGGCTTGAATGTTTGCAGAGTGCAACAAAGTCAGAAAGTCCTGGAGGATAATGGTTGGAAATGGACACGCAGCTCTGCAGAAGGCGGAGGGTCTGACAAATGCAAGACAGGCAGGGACCCATACCAATAGCGCATACAGTTTGCTTGGGGGACGGATCTTTTTTTGCAGAGTCCAACAAATTAAAGAAGTCCTGGAGGAAGGTTGCAAACGATATTCTGCAGAAGGCGGAGGGTCAGATTTGTTTTGGTTTTGACAAATGCAAGACAGACAGGGACCCATACCATTAGCCCATACCACTGAACTTGCTTCCTCTTCATTTGGTGTGCTGTTGCTAAAACGTCAGGCTCTTGACCCACGAGTCTCCATACGAAGCGGTAGACCAAACCCAGAACGATCCCTGCACAACCTGGCTTGTTGGCTTCTTGAGTGAATTTTCCCTTGCCATAGCCTTGCGAGTAGCTCCCCTGTGTCTCAGGTCAAATGTTCCCTCTGCGCGGCAGACATTGTGCTCCAAGAAGCTTAGTAGCAAGGCTTGAACCTTGGGCACTCCAATGCGATGGGATGGTTGAACAGGGAAACCAAGAAACCAACCACCCGAAGCGTCGTCATTCTGATGATCAACACTTTTGTTGCTTACTTGAGTTGAGCCACAATCAACACCAAACTGCAAGCCATTCTCAATCGTTGTTGTTTGCCACAGGGTTTGGGGGATACTCAAAACGGTTTTGACCGTGTCTCCACCCAAACAAGCCAGATGGAGCTACGAATGTTAACCATAGGGCCACTTGCAAAACTCAGGATCATACTGAGGCACGCATATACTGCTTCGAAACAATGTATATCTACATCTATATCTATGTATCCCTCTCTCTCTCTCTCTATATATATATATATTTGTCACTTTCTGAGTGCACACTTTTTGATTTCAAAGGGAGACCTTTTAAGGTTTTGGGAGCCCTGCGGTTCGAGTGGACTGGCTTTTGGCCGCCAGTCCGCCCATAGGACGAGCGCAAGCAGCTGGAGAAGAAGGCCGACACCTTGGAGCCCTTCAGGCCGGAGCGGTGCCGCATCGCTCGCTGATCCTGCTGATCCTGCTGATCCTGATGGGTCAATATGAGTTCGGGACGCGTTGGTCAGGGTTGGGCCGTTCCATGAGTTGGTGAACGGAAAGGGAAGCTGGTGTTCACTCTGGGCCCGACCTCCAAAATCCTGAAATCCCGGGCTAGGAAACGAGCCTGGGATACGAACTATGCTGAGCCAAAGCAGAAAGAAGAGGATAACAGGCCCACTTACTGGCCAACATAAATGAACCTGGGTCTAATTTGTCCCTGTCAAGCAGAAAGAGGGATGGCGCTCTGGGTGCCCCCTTTTTGGGGTCTACAAATGGACTTGTTTCCTTGAGTTTTGCTTTAATGATCCCAAGCCCCAAGGCACGAAGCTAAAGGAACGAAAAGAACGAGGGCTCGGGAAAGCGAGTGGTTGGAGATGCGAGGCTTGGGTCCCCCAAATATTGCAAGTGGAGCAACCACATGCGTTTCTGTCTTCTGAGGATGCCCCTTGTTGGGGTGGGTTTTAAGGGGAAACTATTTGACGCGAGTGCGTACCTTTAGCGCACCTGAACTCGTACGCGCTCACATCGAGAATGGGAGAAAACATGGGAGTCACACCGAAATCCTAGGGAACGAGCCCTAAATTGCCTCCATGTCCATCAAGGAAGCAGAAAGTTATGACAATTGCTCTCATTTCGGGCCTTGACTGCCACGTGTCTGAGGCGATTCTTGTCTTTTGGGAAAGCCGAGGCAGAGCAAACCAGGACACCAGCCGTTGCGCAAGGCTCCACTACTCGTGTTTGGTTTGGAGGCAGTCCGAACTGAGTTTTGAAGACTCAACGCGTCAATTCGGCTTGCAGCTTTCCAGGCTCAATTTGCTTCATATTAGAGTTCAGGCGCGTAAAAGGGAACGAAGAACACCGCGTGACTTACCGCATGTTACTGTTTTTTTTGTTTGTTTGTGTTTTGGCGTTTAGCGATTGTGGATCTTGAATAGGTTTTGCTGTTTTCATCCGTTCTTTTTGTGCCGGCAAAGCCTGAACCCGCGACACTTTTCCATCAAGGGGCCGAAGCCAGTTTCGCTTGCAGCTTGGTTTGAAGTGGCCAGGAAGGGCGTCATCCTGGCGGCTTGTTTGCTGCTCTTCGGGGCGCTGCAAGACGGGCCGCTTGAAAAAGCCAGATGTGGGGGCGTGGGGATGGGCATGGGCATGGGTGAAGTGCGGTTCGGAGGAGAGGCCTTGGAGAAAGAAACAGGCTTACCATGGAAGATGCGAGTTTCAATAGACCCAAACTGGTGGACATCATGTAAGGTCCAACTTCCTTTGGCATTTGAGTGATGGGCAATGGTCTCTTGGTCCTGACAATGCTCCAAGAAGTGTGGAGGTATCCATACTTGTTTCATGCCTGCGGCACTCAATGGCCTCAATCCCGAGTGGGCGCCTTCCGCGACTTTGGGATTGTAGCCTCAGCGCATCGGCCATGGCTTTTGCGGCATCCTTGCGAGAGGCACAGCTTCCTTCCCTCGCCGAAAAGTCGGCTGCGAGGCTCCAAGGCCCAGAGCCGAGCCCTGAGGTTCTGGCTGCTGGTGACTCCTGGGCTCACCGCCCAGGGTTGGCTCAATGTCATCCGCTCTGAGGCGCTTGGAGGGATGGAGGTTGGCTGTTGTAGCAGGACTCCCTACATGTCCCTGAAATCATCACACTTGCAGACTTGCGGGAGAACCCGAGAACCCGCGTTCAACTGGTCCAAGAGGTGAAAACTGAGCCAATGATAGTGGGAACCCGGGGATTCTGAAGCGCGGAGGCAAGATATACCCGAATTTGTCTTGGTGCTCTTGGTACAAAATTGGGGGAGGGGGGGGGGGTCCTGGTTCATCAAAAAGGGCCAGGCCTCACAGTTCCCATGTCTGGTCAAAATATCCTGATCCACTTGGGAAGAGACTCACCAGCTTTGTCCTTAGCGTCACATTTTGACGACTCGTGTCACTTGGAGTTAAGTGGACAGTGGTCCACGTGAATCATGTCGATTCCTTTTGGAACAACGCGCCACTCTTGGCTCCGGTGTGACCTTTGGTGGAACTTTTTTTTTGGGGTTGGTTCAAAGACAAACTGAACGCCACATGCCCCTCTCCCACGTGGCCCCAGCTTCCTCTGAGTTTTCAATGGATTACATGGTGGCCCCTCTTCCCCGCCGTAAGCACTGGGCCGGGACGTAAAATGCGGGCTTTCTCCACATACGACCTTCTGGTGTTCCTTTCAATCCACTACAAGGCACGCACCCAACTGAGGCTTTTCATGATGCTTTGCCAGTGGATTGTGTCAGGATTCCCAGTCCTCGTCGCTGGCGTTGATCCTTGGCTTGACGGCGGTGGGCGCAGGCGCGGAGCTGTTTGGGGGGGGGGGGTTTGGCCGGTGATTTGGCGGATTTGGGCCTTCAAACGGGCTTCCCCTCAAAATGGTTGGCTTTGCTAAAGGGGTTCCCTCCAATGCAAGTCTGAAAAAAGGGTTCCCCAAAAGAGGCACACCCACCTTTGCGGCTTTGTCCTCTGAGGGCTTTATGGACGGCATGGCAGGTATATGTTGCTTTTCACAGGCGTCAAGAACCATTTTTCATGGAAGATTGGGGGTTGTCAAAGCCAGAGTTCCTGGCCAGTGGTTTCCCTTGAAGCTCGAACTTTGCGCTCGACACCTGAAGAGCCTGTTGGGACTCGCTTTCGGGTAGGTTTAGGCCAGCTGTTTCAAGTCACCCCTCTTGATATGGGCATGTGTCTTAAAGATACGGGCACCCCGAAAATTGTAGCTTTCCCTTCGGTTTCCCTTCAAACCACCTAACGTGGCTTCGCGGTGAAGCTGAGTCGTTTCCACGACTGAAGGCAAGTCCCTTGCTTGGGGATCCCATAGTTCAGGTTTGCGAAATGTAGTGGGCGCAGATTTGTTTCTTCACGGCTTTCTCTGTTTTTGCCTTTCTGGGCCTTTTGGGCCTTTTGGCGCGGGTGGGCGGGGGTCAGTGGCAAATGGGGTTGTTTAAAGCTCTATGGGTCAGGTGGCCATGGCTTTGGCTTATGAGAACCATGTTGGCTAGTTGACCAAACACGGAGTTTAGACAGGTTTACTTGTCCGCCGTTTCAACAGCCAGACAAGTTTGGAAGCCCCTAGTTTCTGCCTCATTTCGTGAATTCTTGCCGAATTCTGGGATTTGAGCCACAAGTTGAAGAGCACCCAGCCACAAACTGATGAAGTAAAAAACATGCCTTTTCTTCTTCTATCAAATCTGGGGATTTCAGGCTAAATATGTTTTATATGGTTTGGGCCCCTTTTCCGGCTTTTCCGCCTGAGCAAAGTGAAAAACGAGAAGCAGCGGTCGCGTCGCGTCAGGGCTGCTGTACACCGGCCTGGTGCTGCTGGCGCCGGCGCCGCTGCCGTCTTTGGAGTCGGTGCTCCAGGAAGAGGAGAGCCGACAGGAGGCGCGGGAAGCGAAGGGCGGGGCCGGGCGGGGAGGTTGGCGCGTCTCCGGTTTTGTCGTTTTTTAAAGTGTCTCTTTTTGGGGGCTTTTTTTTGAGGTGGAAGCTAAAAGGAGACCAAGCATTTTGGGTCGCAGCTTTGGGGAATCCTCCAAAGTGGCTGGACCCGGTGGCAAAAACTGAAGTTCAGCTTCTTGCAATCGTGTGTGTGCCACCATTGCCTCGTCACAGCCTCAAACCGGGACTCCCAGAAGGCCCAATGTGAGGTTTTTGTTGGTCCTTGAATGCCGCTGAGCCTCTGTTCGGCCGTCTCACGCCCGGGTAGATTTAAGAGTAAGAAGAGACAGTCACTGGAAACAAGTGCGGCAAAGCCCCTGTGATTCTTCAACAGATGTTTGGGTGGACTGTTTCCTGCCTGATTTCAATTATAAAATTTCTTGTTTGGTTCCTGACCAAGGAGCCTAAAGTCATTGTCAACTTCCGATTCATCCTGACCACGAATGAGGGGTGGCTTTTCTGTGGGGGGACACTTCATTTCATTTCTAAAGGACCTTTGATTGGTATGGCCCTCCGGATGATTCCAATCCTAAAGCAGTTAGGAGCCTGAAAAGGGGGCTGATTTCGGGTTCCTGAGACCCGTGGGTGCCTGTCATAACCATGCCACCCCATTGCTGGGTTTCCAGGGTGCCTTTCCAAATCCATCCTTCAAAACTCTGGTGCTAAGGGATGAGGGAATGACCCTTATCACTGCTTTAAGGGACCCCTTGGTTCATTTCCACATTCCCTACCTATCGCACGAGCTAGTTTTGACACCAACCCTTGCCTTAGGAGTTGAAGTCACACGAACGACGGAGAGTGCCCGAAGGTGTCTCTCTCTCCCGGTTCATGGCTTGCGCAGCTGAGGCGGAGAAAAACAGGCAGCTGCGCAGCTTGGAGGGCAGGCGCGTGGCAAATGCTTGACCTTCCGTTGCTCGGGGTGCCTGCTGTCGGCTTTTTTTTTTGGGTTTTCGGGCCTGCCATCCGAGAAGGGAAGCTTTTCCACCGTGACTGGGCTCGAGCCGAGTCGAGGTGAGTCACAATCAACGCCTGGCACACAAATGGTGAACCCAGCCCCATGTAAAGAATTAGAAAGGCGGCCGCAACTATTTCCGGCTGGGACTGCCCCGTACTAACCTTCATCTACTTCAAGGTGTTTTGAGCACGTGGCTCAGGTGGTACTACGGTCTGAACCTGGGCCAGAGCTACCGCATCTTCCAGTCCGAGCGGGGCTGGCGCTTCGAGGAGGAGCTGCAGGGCCGGAAGTGCACGGCGGAGCTGCGGATCGTGGGGGGCTGGGCGGCTCGGCAAATCCTGCGACGCGCCTGGATGGAGAGCCTGGGGTTCGACCACCAAAACGGGGGGGGTGGTCTTTGATTTGGAGAGCTCTTCCTTTTGGTACTTTTGCAAGGGGGAAGGAAGCAAAAGGAAGGCAGCTTGTTCAGGGTCACGTTTTGAGACACACCCTACAGAACAGCTTCTTACTATATATATATATATATATATATATAAGGGAATGATCACCACGACACACAGCACCATGTGAGAGTTGGGGTTTGAAGTGGTGACTTGGTATGCAAATGGTCAGCTTCTTTATGACTCCCTTCATCCCACAGGTGTCTCTGATATTCGTCGGGCGAGAGCAGGGCTCCATCTGTTTTTGGCCGCTTCGGCCTTGAGTTTCCTGCCCCCAGGAAATGAGGAAGCAACGGCACCTAAGCCTAAGCTGGAAACCCTTTCGTCGCTTTGTCCCCCGTTTCATTCCGGCGCTGGCAGGAGACATGGCAACCGAAACATTTTCCCGTTCTCGCGAGGTGGGTTTGGATTTGTCGTTTGGAGGCCACAGGGTGTCTTTCCATTTAGTTTCGACAAATCCAAGTCCATTTCCCTCTCCCACGGAACCCAGCCGAGGTCCTCTTCCAGATCAGGTCCACGTGTAGAAAGCTTTCGATTCTGGTTTAGCGCAGATACAGACATCAACAACAAACCAACCAACATTTGTTTGTTCTGTAACCAGCATTTTTTTTTTGACACATTTCCAGGTGAGGTCATATTTTTGTCCGCCCCTTCGCCGTTGCAACCTGACATAGGATTTGTTTTGACCAGTCTTGGGGGCACCTTGCGTCAGAAAGAGAAGGGAATCCCAAACTCATCATGCCAGAGATGCAGCTGGTTCAATTTCACTGGGAGTACATGCTGGCATTCCGCCATTCTGTCAGCGCAGTGCTTTTTGCATCAACAAATTGCAGACAACCAGGAGCCCCCAAGGTACATCAAATGATTTGTTGAGTGACGACCTCTGGGACACTGGGGGCATTTGACAGCCGACACCGCGCCTGGAAGACACCTCGCCCAGTAGAAATTCGCTGTCAGGTGGCTGTGGGTCAAAACCAATGGTACCATTTTGGGGTAGGTGCACCACCTATTTTAGAGCCTGTTTTAGTGGGGATTGGGATGTTCACTGGGGTATTGGATTTTGATCCATGGCCAGGTCAAGGGCCAGTTGCTCGACCAGCACGGCAAGGAGGTGGGCCTGATCCGCCTGCGCCGGTCCGCGGGCAAGAGCGTGGTGTCCAACCTGCGGCCCGTGGGCGAAGCGGACTGGGGGCCATGGCCTCAGCGGGGATTTGGGAAGCGAAGTTTGGTCACAGTCTCTGTCGATAGGTGTAAAAATACACCCTCTTCCCAAAACAAGAAGAAAGAGGAGAAGAAGAAGGAGAAGAAGAAGAAGAAGAAGGAGAAGGAGAAGGAGAAGGAGAAGGGGACGAAGAAGACGAAGAAGGAGAAGAAGAGGACGAAGAAGCGGGTTTTCCCTTTGGCCTCCGATCAACTTGAGCAGCCCTCAGGAATCCCAACGAGGCCATCGGCTGGTGAGCAAGCGCTTGCCGCGCCGCATGGCGGGTTGGAGATGGGCGATCACAGGATTTCACGTTCTGACTACCCCAGGGTAGACTTAAACCCAGGGATGGTTCATTGCCCCCCGAAAAGGGGAACCCCGGGGTTTAAGTCTATATTGGGAACCCTGGCCGATCATTTTCGGGGCCTTTTTTCCTGCTGCCTAGGGATTTCAGTACCCCCCAGTTCCTGGCCACCGTGCAGTCCCGTCAAAGCTTCGCGGGAGGCAGCTCTCTTCCAAGCCGTGGCCAGCGGTCGTCTTTCGTGGTGCCTGATTGACTATCGAGCCTTGTACCCAGTGGATCAAGATTGTTGGACCGCATCCTGCGATTCTCAACTGGCTTCCTCAGCAAAATCAACTTCCAGGGGAAGGAAGTTCGAACAAAGGCTTCCGCAACAAACAACCCGAAGGGGGAAAGAAGCGCCACAAGAAAAACAAGCAGCGCACACAGCGAGGATTCTGACCCCCGTTCAAAGGGCACGTACGAAAGCACCGTTGCGCCCGATTTTCAGCTTGGCCGTGCTTTACCATTTTCGCGCTTCGCTCGTTGCTGCGAGCCACAAGCGGCTATGCCGAGGTGGATCCAGTAAGCGGTTAAGCTGTTGAGCCGGGTCACTAGTAATCTGGCTGTGGGTCAACACCAATGGTCCCTTTTCGGGGTAGTTGCACCACCCATTTTTTTTCCGGGTGGGGTTTGCGATGTTCACTGGGGGTGCGGGGTTTTGACCCACAGCCTTATGTTCAAATTCTGGAGTAAGCTGTTTGGACTTAAAAGCCGTGGCTAAGCCGGCGGCTTGGTGTCCTTCGATTTTCTGGTGATCTACGTCGCCCCCAAAAAGTGCGACTGGCAGATGGGCTCCGCTGAGGTCCAAGCGGGCGGGGGAGCTGACGTTCGCTCGGTTGGGTCAGCTATGCTCCATTTGGGGCGGTAGTTGAGGTTAATCCCTGATGGATAATCCCGAGTGATTCAGGCGGTTGCTGTTTAGTGGCGCTTCTTTTCCTCAGTGGGAGCCCCCAGATGAACTGGGGGGTTTCTCAATTGGGCGTCAGCACCATTGGGGGATCCCAGCAACAGGTATATATCTCCGGACGCGTTGGAGCTTCCAGCACAAAGTTATCAACAAGGCCTGAATGCTTCCTAAAACGAACGCAGGCAGCATATTGGATGGTATTGTGCTTTGGTGTTCCTGGAGCATCGCCACCTGGTTTAGCAAGTTTGGACATTGAAAACAACGCAGCAGTTTTCTTCGGGCTGACCTGATAAGGTAATAAAGGATCATTTTGTGTTCTGTGTTTACGTTTGTTGCTTGATTGCACTGTGCTTGTTTCTTTCTTGTGGCGTTGACGACTTGTTTGTCGTGGTTTCGACGTTGCTTTATTAATATGTTGCTTGAATCAATTGTGTGAGATTTGCTTACTTGCTTGCTTGCTTGTTCGTTTGTTTGTTTGTTTGTTTGCCTGCATGTGTGCGTGTGTGCGTCTTTGACGTATTTGAGTTGGTGTGTGCTTGTCCGCGTTGCCGTTTCTCGTTCGTGCTTGTTTGTCATTCTTTTGTTCTGCTTGTTTTTGTTTTGTGTATTGTTTGTTTCTTGAATTATGTGCGTTTTTGGTTGCCCTTTCTTGCGGTTTGTTGTGTTTTTTGTACATCTTGTGTCTTGTTGTTTCTGACAGTTCTTTTTATGGCTTTGTTCTTTATTGCTAGCACTTTGATGTTGTTTGCTTGGTCGGTTGGTTGTTTGCTTGGCGTGTTTGGGCCGTTTGGTTCGTTCAGTTTGCTTGCTTGGTTTGGCTTGCTTTGCTGTTTGTTTGCTTGTTTACGAATTTGGTTGCTTGCTTGTCTGCTTGTCTGCTTGTTTGTTGTTTGTTGTTTGTGGTTTGTGTGTGTGTGTGTTTTTTTTTTTCCTTTTGTTTCTTCGCGAGTCTGCTTGTTTGTTTCTTCATGTTCTTGCTGTTTGATCGTTTGTTTGTTTGTTTGTTTGTTTCTTTGTTTGTGCTCGTCTGTAATCCTTGGTCGCAGTTTAAATCGAACTGATTTGGTTTCTTTGTGCGTCCGCTTGTTTATTTGTTTCTTTGCTTGCGTGTGCCCCTTCCGGCGCTGCACATCAGCCGTCCAGCTGTTGAGTCTCGAGATGAGAAGCAGGTGGACATCGCATGCAACACATCCCACAATGTCTCTGCACATCATCTTGCCTCGCTCTAGTCTGCTTCCTCTTGCCCAAGCTGGCCTGTTGGTGCGAAAGGCGGGCCCGTTGATTTTTCTTTCTTTTCTTCTTCTTTTCTTTCCTTTTTTTCCATTCCTTTTTTATTGAGCTTGCGGCTGGTGGGGGGCTAAAGTAGCACCGGTATTCTGGGCAACTTGTAACCTCCACGCCCTCTTGGGCCTGCCGAATTTCCCGTCTTGCTAGTTTAGTTGCCCAGGTTCCGGCAACCTCCTAAACCTCCCACTTCAACAAATGGCTGGGCCAATCGGGCATATGAGCTCACAGCCGTGTATTTGTGGGGTTTGCAGGGGAACTGGGTCGAGTCGATACGCTTCCTTAGACTTGCAAAATCTCTGGTTTAGAGCCGGATTTATCACATATCCCACAAAAAGCTGTTCGCTTGTCGCAAGGGATCCACGGACCGCTCGTTTTGCTCGTCGTGCGGGAATCGAGCGCGAGGCCGGCGCGAATCGGTGGATATGGTGCTGCCTCCTGAGCTCCATGCCTACGCCGAGAACATCTTGAGGACGGGCTCCGTCTGACGGTTGGCTTAATGTTCACCCCGGATTAAGCAGAACCCTGGTTGATTTTTTTTTGGGGGGGGTGTCACCTTTTAGCGGGGATTCATCACTTTTGGTTCCGTTGGTTCCGTGGGGATTCATCAGTTTGTTGGCTAACCGCAGGCAGGTAGTTCCTAGGGCCTTTAATGGAGGCCGCACGCAAACAGCGCCTGAGGTGCCCTGAGGATGCCCAGATTGTGTTCGGCCAAATTAGTAAGTCGTTGGCAACTAGGGGTGAACCACCTTGTTAGGGGTATACCCCCTATGGGCGAACCACTTACTAACTTGGCAACGCTGACTACATAGGCGCTTAAACGACCACCACAGGAGTTCGTTTTCGAACAGCATGTGGCGCGGATGGATCCCCTTAACCGTGTGGAAGAAGAAGACCACCATAGGAAGCTTTCCGTGGGAAGAACAGGTGTTCGGCCTAGTTCCTTCAGAAGGAAGGCCGAAAGGGGCTCGTTTAACAAGCTGCGATGTTTATACTCTCAACAAAATCTTCATGACCAGCACTGGGATGCCTGGCAATTCCACCTCTGCCTAGTACTGACCCCTCTCCCTCTAGACATAGACTTGAATCGGGCATCAAAAAGTTGGTGCTCTCTGATTTGGGATGCTTGCAATTTCAAAAAGACACACACTGTAGGTCAATGAGCAGTACACACGACTTCAATCATTGAAAGATCCGGTCCTGAGCCATGCTTGTGGAACCTATGGCTTTTAGGTTTTGCCACTCTCTGCGATACCACAGGGATCCAAAGGCGCCAAAGTAGTCATGGGAATGCCCCATATCAGTATCCCAGATGTAGGGTTTCCTATGATCAGTAGCCAAAGGTTTCCAGAGATCCACGATCTCGCTAGGTTCTCCTCGCCAGTTTGCCTTTTTTAGCTGGGTGCAACAACTGGTTGAGGGTCGGAAGAAAAATCGGGTCTCTGCACTTTCTGACACGAGTGCCTCTCAAAATGGCAGATGCTCCTTTTGTTTGAACCAATCCGTTTACGTTCATCCCTATTTTGAGAACCCGGAAACACTAAATGTGAAGAATTCATCGCCCACTTGTCTCCCACTTGCATGCAGCAAATCACCACGACTTTGGCAAGCGCGGTTCAGCAACTCGCTTGGGGGTTTGATCAATATTCTTGGCCCCAAAACGACCATGGGTAACTTTTCCCTTGTGGTGAAAGTCCATTTTTGGGTCACCCAATGTTCATGGGACCTTTTGATCACCCCCCATTTCCCATTTCGCCCCGTATGGGAATGAGTTTTAATGGGGGTTTCCCCCTCAAAAGTGATAGGCGGACGCAAACCACCGAATTTTGATGTCCACCAAAGGGTCCCGAAGTAAAAATCATTGCGGTGCTCGTTTCCAGGAGGTTCCCGGAGGAATTCATGGCACTGGGGGCCCCGAATCTGGAGGCGCGACTTTTTCGCCCGCGATTCCGCGGCGAACGGGGTGGGACCCGAGGCAAGAGATTTGTGGTCCCTGGATTTCCTTTCTTGGTGGTTTTACACATCACCGTTTTGGCCATAGGTGAGTATCCCTTGGGATGCTGCTTGTAATGGGAAAGAGAGGGAGGTTTAGGCCGACGGATGCCGAAGACTCGCGGGCAAAGTGAGGCCCGAAGCCGCTCCCCAGAGCCTGTCTGGGCAAGCCCAAAGCTTTCAGTGGAATCACCACCCCCAGTTGCCCCTGTGGTGCTGTTGTTTCCTTTTGTGGGAAGGGTGTCCCTTGAAAGTCAACCCACCAAGACAGGATGCCCTTTTTTCCCCATGGGCACTGGGCATCTGGGCACCTGAAGCGTTGCCAAAGCGTCATGGTCCAGAGGCTGTGGCCTGAGGTTGGTCAGCGCAACCCCCCCCCCCCCCAATGACACAGCTTGGAAGGTGTAAGTATGACACGTGCCCGTGCCATGGATGTGGCCAGTTCCTGGAACCTTGCGGTTGGTTTTCTTTGCCGGGAGTCGCATGACCGAAAGTTTGGGGCTCGGTCCCCCGCATGAGACCAATGCAACTGAGCCACAATAAGAACCCGGGTAGATGAAGCTTAGTAAAGGTAAATTGCTGCGGGGGCCTTCTTAGTTCTTTACATGGTTCTGGGATTACGACCATTTTAGAACTGGGTTTTGATTGTGACTCAAATGAGTCCGCCGCCTCTTCGCCACCCAACCACTGTTCAGGAGATCTACGACCTGCGGCCGAACGGCAGCTGGCCGTGGCCCCCGGGGCTTCCGAACAATTAAATGAATTGGCGGCGTGGCCGGAGGTTTTGCGCATGTTTTGGTTGCCAAACTGGGAGTTCCAGAGCAGATGGTTTTCCTTTGTTTGGCTTTTAAACAGCCCAAAAGAGGGTTCCCCTCAGAACAAGGACGCCCATTTGCAGAAACCTCACGCACAGACACCTCAGGTCTGTTTCTTCTGTCCCCTGCACTGCAGGTGGCCTCAGCCAATGATCTGCGCATAGAACACGCGAGCTGAGGGTTCCCTTGAAAAAGTATACTTCGTCTATTCTCGGCTTCGCTTGTAGCCCCATCAGTTTGCGCCCCGCCGACCCCTCACAGTTTCTAGCTGAGGGCCGACTTGGTTGATACTTGTGGAAAACCCCTCTATTTTCATTTATTGCTTTGTGAAGAAGGGAAGGCGTCATGGAAAAATGTGTGGCAAAAGGTTGCCTCCCTGTTGGGGAGGAGCCCTTTCCCTGAACTTGACCCGGCTTCGGACAAAGGACCTGAGGTTGTTCCGGGCAGATCACACCCAACTCGATAACAACACTCAGTTTCCTTTACTTTCCCGGGCCACAGGCGTCTCGGTTCTTTGGAATCCTGAAAATGGTCCCCTTTTGTTGGTGGCTCCCAGCCATCCCCTTAGCTTTTTAGCCTTGTAGTGTTTCATGGTAGTTTCCATTTCACCCACTAAAAGTTAAACTTTCAGCGGGGGATCTGAGGGCAGACCGGTTGTGTTTCCCTGCCATGTTCTCCCGGTCCAAGAGGGGGGTTTTGCGGGACACTCGGCAGTCCGGAAGGGCATCGCCATCGAGGTTGCCACTTTCTTGCGGCTTGTCTGTTTTACAGATCTTGCGTCTTTTACTTTTTGTTGCACAGGTAGTCCGCTTGCGTACTAGGCACAATCGACGCTATTCGCCTGGGATTTGGGTGGGTAGGTGGGTAGGTGGGTGGGTGGGTGGCTGGGCGGGTGGGTGGGTGGCTGGGTGGGCGAGTGGGCGAGTGGGTGGCTGGGTGGCTGGGTGGGGGTTGCAGTTTGGTGTCCCTTGACGACCATAGCAAGTTGGGGACCCCCCTTCTGGTTTCGCAGCTGGGTTTCCAACAAAAGGCTAAAAGCAAAAAGCCAGCGGCTGCCAGTTTCTGTGGACCGATTCCGATTTTGATTTGGGCACCCAGCCGCCAAAGCGACGTCCGAGGGAAGTCGAGTTGACGAGGTCCCGGAAGATGGTGGAGAGCAGTGCGGAGAAGACCATCGAGATCACTCTGAGGCTCCGAACCCCTCGAGGGGTTGGCTCGGAGGCCAAAGGCTTCAGTTTTGGTTCGGAAATCCAGCTAAAATCAGAGGGAAGAAAGAAGCAATAAGAGAGATACATAGCAGCAACATTGAGAAAAAGTTGCACGGCAAGCGCATTTGGGTGTATATTTTTTGGAGTTAATACCCTTTACAGGAAGGTTTGGGCACACACACAAACGCACATACAGACAGCCAAATTCACGTCCGAATCCTTTGCCAAATAGACGGCAGGAGAGGAATACTTTCAGGCCTAGGACCATTTGTTTGGTGAGTTTGACGGGAAGGCACGTAAAAGCCACTCATTCTGGAGGTTGATTCTGTTTGGAGACACATCCCCAATATGGGTGTGAACTTTTAGTCGAGCGCCCTGTGGACAGTTGGGGGACTCATGTCCACCAAGCACTTGGGTCCCAACTTATCGATCTATCCCGGCCGCACGGGAATTCCCATCGGGACGTGTCAATCAGAGCGCCAGGCGCTGGCCCGGCCCCTTCAATTCCGCCGGGGGCGCCAGATGCCGGGAAATCCGGGGAGACGTTTTTTGGTTTTTAGGCTCCATGGAGAACGGAGCTATAATCCTGGTAGAATCCTGGAGAATTGGATGGGAATCCGCTTTCTGTTGAACAATCCTTTGTAAAGGAATCATGGGCGTCCCATTTTGGCAGATGTTTTTTGGGCGCCTTCCGTGTGCTCTGTAAACAGCGCCTCAAGAAGTTTGGAGCTTACTGTCGGTGCACTTTTTGGGGTCGGTTTCACAACCAAAAGGCAGCCACGGGTTGCTCTGTTTTGACACATTCCCCAGTCTTTTTTCGATGCATCAGTGAAGAGTTTGGAGGGAATCCTGTGTGAAATGTTCATGGCCTGGCGAAAGCTTTCAGGGGATTCCTAGGATGAGCATGGTCCCCCAAATAAAGTCCGAATTGAGGTAGCAATCTCATACTAAATTTGGAGTGTGAGCTGGCAGTGGGACATCAGTCCCTAGATGCAGCCATTGCAACCATGTTCCCCGTGAGCCTTTGGAAGAAGTGGATGGTGAGCTTTGAGCTGGGGTTGGACTGCCCCAAGATTCTCCTTCCTGCCAGTGGCACCCCATTGTCGCTTTGCGCTCTACTTTGGAGTGTCTATGATATCCGGAAGGCCCGTCGTGCGTCCGTCTCTGCAGGTGGTGGCTCAGTTCTTAGTAGTTCAAAGGGAAACCGCATCACACTTCTTTGTGCAAAAAGGCCATTGGAACAGTCAATAGCCACCGACATCTTCAGAATTTGCTGCAAAGGGGAGCGCATGGCCCGCACGACCCCTCCCACAAAATTGCCCCTACAGCATGCGAGGTTGCTTCCACGTGCATTATATACTTATATATGTACCCTCCACTCCAAGAACCTTAGTAATAGCTGCAAACGGAAAACTCGGTTTTGAACATGTTTGTTGCCAAAACACGGGTTTGCAACCAAAACGATACAAAGCCCGTACAAAACCCATACAACAGCCGCACATGTGTATGCTTTTCAAAAAACCGGGCTTTATCACGAAGAACTCAGTTATTTTCGAGAACCTTTTTGAAATAGACGGTTCTTGGAGTAGCGGGTATGTATATATATATAGACTTTCCTGTTGCAATGTACCTTCCTTATTGGGCTGACCCAGTAAACCATAGCATGGCATGGTTGGCTACCAACTGTGTGTTGCCATGGCTTATGATTTACCATGCCAGCTGAACTTGTGGGGGCGTTTCGCAAAGGGGGGTGGGGGGAATCGGCCAATGTCTTTAATCCAGCCACCATTTTCGGGCCATCCACTCCACACGCAACTGCTCACACAGAAATCGCCCAGTCTCGGAAACACAGGCCGGCAACGTCCAAACTCGCAATCAAGACGCCGCCGGTTGAAATGGCGAGCTCTCAAAACGCCTGCTTGCAACGTCAAAACGTAGGTTTTGCTGCGAAGTACCGAAGTACCTGAGCCACTGCCCTGTTTGCTATGCGAAAGTTGGCGTAGCTCCAGCGGGAAGCCCACACCTTTGGAGCACCTCACAGCTTACCAAAATGATTTGACATTTGCGGACAACTCGTTTCGCTCCCGGTTTGGAATCCGAGTGACCGTGTGACCAAGGAACAGGCTGCCAAGCGTATTCCGAGCTTCCCCCGTTCTTCTCAGGGATTCTTTTGACGAATCGACCAAACCCAGATAAAAAGGCAGAGGTTCTGGCATGGCACCCTTTCCCGGCTTTTGTCGAGCTTGCACTCAAGATGGCTGGCTCGTGCATCAAATTTCTCATGGCACTGGGCCACTATCACCCCCCGAAGTACCCGAAGGAAGGACTGGGAAGCCAGGCAAGGGACTCGGCCTCGAGGCCTCCATGTGATCGGTTCGATTTCTCAGGGCCCCGGAGTAGCTGAGTAGCTGAGTAGCGGTTTGCAAGGTTCGGAGTTTGCAGCTTCAAGCAGGGCTTGGCGTGTGAGGCTCGCCCTCTTCATTTTGTTTCCTCCAAACGGGGTTGCCTGGGGAATAAAGATGTGTCAGGTGTTTCCCACGTGTAAGAAGCAAGAAGACGGTGCATTTTCTCGACTTCCGAACTTGCGCAGGATTGGAACGCCTCAAGCCTGAGAGCCCAAGTTGCTACGCTGCTTCTCAGGTAAACATGGGCAATATGGGCAATATGGGCTACATGGGCATGGGCATGGGCAACATGGGCATGTCCACCTGGGATGCCAAGGCTGGTGGGGTCGATCTCAAGGATAGGATTGGACGAGCTCTAGAAGGCAGTTCTGCTACGGTGGATGGACGAAATTGTTGCACCACTTGGAAACCCATGGAAAACCATTGTTTGTTGGTAAAAAATGGGAAGCATCATTCCCGAGGTGCTTTGGTGGTGCGAAAAGGATTTCGTCCATCCACCGAAAAAAAATAGACAGGGCCCCTCAAAGGATGCACCTAGAAATTCCCCAGGTACGTGCGCAAATAAATTCCTTTGGATACACAAAAAAAAACACCAAGTACCTGAACCGCCGGTCTGGGTGATTTTCGAGTTGGCCCAGATGTATCCTTTCGGCGGGATGGAACCTTTGGGTTGGGTCACTTTGAATGAGTGAGCTTCGAATGCTTCTCAAAATGGTGGACCCCCTGCTGGTATTCAAAGGGACACCAAGAGGGAGCCGACCATTTGAAGCAATCCCCATGTTGAGACCCAGTCAAAAGGATCTGTGAAGAGTTCGGGCAAGCGAGGTTCGGCCGTTCTGTCAGCTTTGCCATGGGCAACCCAGGGCTGAAGTGCTCGAAGCTTGGCTCTTTGGCTCTTTGGCTCTCTGGCTGCTTGCCTTGTTTTTTGGGGCTTTCAAGGAAGCCAACAGGACGAGCGACACTTGGGCTTGGCGCAATCTCCGCATGACTCTTTGTTTTTAGCCCCTTCCAGGGGTCACCAATAGGAAGGCACAAAAAGAACCCAATAGGAAGGGCACATATGTGTTGCTGCCAAAAGGCATGTCCATGTGGCCATTGAATCGGGAAACCACCTCAAAAGTAGGTGGATATGAATCCCTAAATGATCCGAACGATTCCCTCTTTTTACTCAGAGCTGTTTGGGTAGATCGATATGGATATTTCCTGAAACAGGAGCCCTGGTTTGAGAGGAAGCTGGGCTGGCCTCTTGCATAGGCTGAGAACGGTTGCCCCAATATGGGACGCATAACTTCTAACCCGCAGCTGGTTGCGGGCAATGACGCTTTCATTAGTCTCAGACCCCCGCTGCTCTGCCTTTCTCAAGGCCGCCAGAGTTATTGACCAGCCAGCTGGACACCTGTCAATGGCAACCCTCTCCAAATGGACTGACGCTCTGTAAATTGAGCCAAACGTGGGACACGTTGGTTCCAATGCCCACCGAAAAAAAGAAAAGGACAAAAAAGGGCGACCTTCTCGAAGTTTTCCGACCCCTTTTGCCTGTTGAAGGGTCCAACCATGTAGCATCCTGCACTCCCTGGCGGCTTCCTTCCATCGGCTCTGCTTCTTGGGCTCACGTCTCTTTCACCCTCGCATCCTTCCGGCCCGGGTCTGAGCTTCAGCTTCTTTGGGGCCTCTTGCGCCGCCCCGTTTCTTCGGCCCATCTTCCACCCCATGGCCTTTTTTTTTTTTTTCCGGCGCCGGACGCGGCGTGCGAGGCCCCGTGGGGCGCTGCGGCGCGGAGCTGAGGAAGAGATGGGCGCAGCAGGTTTTCGGAGGGCGGGGAAGGGAGCCTCGGCTTTTTGGGCTTGGCTCAAGCAGACTTAGAAGCTCCGAAATCTGTTTGTCAATCTAGTTGGGTCCGAACCCCTTTCTTTAACGAGCCATATGTTTCTCAAAGTCGGGATACCAGGATTCTGAAAGCCCAGATATGAGGGTCGAGCAAGAGTGGCACCCTCTAGTTATTTTGACCAATCCTTTCTGGGAGCTGGTTGAGGGCCGAGCCAGGACATTCTATATTCAATTGGGGCTCCCGACTTTGGATTTTGGGTGTTTCAGCCCCTTCTGAACTTCTCCGATCAGATCTAGCCAATCTAGCAATAATGATAGTGGTGCCTCTTTTTTGGAGGTTAAAAGGAAAAACCCAGGAAGAACCACTCAGTTTGAGTTCCCATAGGCCGAGACAAACCCAGATCAGCAATCATTGGTTGATATGGGAGTTTCATGTAACCGCCAACCACTTTTGACCGGTTCCTTCTCAAAATTGATGGTCACCAAAACAAGCTTGTAAGGCTGTGTTTGCCCCTTATGTGAGTGGTATACAACCTCTATACCCCCAAACCTATACGTGACATTTTGGTGTAAAGAGTGCCTGCCCAATTCGGGAGGGTTACAAGAGCCTCTCTGAGCCTCTCTGAGTCTCTCTTTGGGTTTCTTTTGCCTCCGTGCGTTCTTTGCGTGTCAAGCGCCCGCTTTTGGCTGGAAAGCCACGGAAACCGTTCGGGGAAAACGTGGCATTGACTACCTGCTTTCAAGGCTTGAAGCTTTGAAGCGAGTGGACCGCAGCTGTGTAGCCCTACCCACAGCCTGGCGCTGGCGACACGTACTGTGTCTGTCAGTGCTTGGCGTAAGGACACACCGCTGGCCGGGTGTGGGGCACAGGCAGCTAGAAGGCCCAGGGTGCCAGAGGTGTAGCGCCGACTGGCAGCACCACCCTGGGCGGGGCCCCTTTGGAGCCAACGCACTCCAGGCGCATGTGCGGGCAGCTTGACAGGTGCTCAAAAGTCAGAGTCTGCGCCACTTGACCGTAGACCTGAGTGGTTTTCAAGCGCTGTTGCACAGCGACTCGCAGGCCTGATACTGTGCACCCGCCTTCCCCCGCGCAGCCTGAGAGTGTATGACGGCAAGACGTTGAGCTAATGTGCTTGCTGGGGGGGCTTGGTTTCTAGCATGCCATGTAGGGGAGGCCAAATTCAGCTTGACTGAGCGCTCGGCACTTGGGAGCGATTGTGTGGCGTGCGGCATGATACAACTTGTGGGTGAATGCTTGTGCTAGGATGTTGATTGGGGGATGACACGGTGATTACTGTGATACTGTGCTTGCTTTGCCGTTGAGGCCAGGAGTGAAGGTGCGGGAGCGCGGGTGCCGTGCAAATCTTGACATGCCGCCCTTGTGTTGATTCTGCCAGCAAAGTTCATCAATTGGAACGAGCGGCGGTTGATTCTTGTGATTGTTGAGGTGCCACTCACTGTCACACACACACTGGTGCCAGTTGTTTCGGGCAGTGAGCTGCAGCTGTGTAGCCCTACCCACAGCCTGGCGCTGGCGACACGTACTGTATATGTCAGTGCTTGGCGTATGGACACACCGCTGGCCGGGTGTGGGGCACAGGCAGCTAGAAGGCCCAGGGTGCCAGAGGTGTAGCGCCGACTGGCAGCACCACCCTGGGCGGGGCCCCTTTGGAGCCAACGCACTCCAGGCGCATGTGCGGGCAGCTTGACAGGTGCTCAAAAGTCAGAGTCTGCGCCACTTGATCGTAGACCTGAGTGGTTTTCAAGCGCTGTTGCACAGCGACTCGCAGGCCTGATACTGTGCACCCGCCTTCTGCCGCGCAGCCGGAGTGTATGACGGCAAGACAATGAGCTAATGTGCTTGCTGGGGGGGCTTGGTTTCTAGCATGCCATGTAGGGGAGGCCATTTTCAGCTTGACTGAGCTCTTGGCACTTGGGAGCGATTGTGAGGCGTGCCGGATGTCGCAACTTGTGCTTGAGAACTTGCGCTAGGATGTTGATTGGAGGATGACACGGTGATTACGGTGACTCCGCTCTTGTTTTGTTGAGGCCAGGAGTGAGGGTGCAGGAGCATGGTTGCCGTGCAAATCTGGACATGCTGCCTTGTGGAACAAGACTGTTGCGAGGTTCAGGAAGCTTGGGTCTTAGATTGTCCCCCCACTCGCTGTCTCTCGCTGGGTGCCAATTGTTTCGGGCAGTGAGCTGCAGCTGTGTAGCCCTACCCACAGCCTGGCACTGGCGACACGTACTGTGTATGTCAGTGCTTGGCGTAAGAACACACCGCTGGCCGGGTGTGGGGCACAGGCAGCTAGAAGGCCCAGGGTGCCAGAGGTGTAGCGCCGACTGGCAGCACCACCCTGGGCGGGGCCCCTTTGGAGCCAACGCACTCCAGGCGCATGTGCGGGCAGCTTGTCAGGTGCTCAAGAGTCAGAGTCTGCGCCACTTGATCGTAGATCTCAGTGGTTTTCAAGCGCTGTTGCACAGCGACTCGCAGGCCTGATACTGTGCACCCGCCTTCTGCCGCGCAGCCGGAGTGTATGACGGCAAGACAATGAGCTAATGTGCTTGCTGGGGGGGCTTGGTTTCTAGCATGCCATGTAGGGGAGGCCATTTTCAGCTTGACTGAGCTCTTGGCACTTGGGAGCGATTGTGAGGCGTGCCGGATGTCGCAACTTGTGCTTGAGAACTTGCGCTAGGATGTTGATTGGAGGATGACACGGTGATTACGGTGACTCCGCTCTTGTTTTGTTGAGGCCAGGAGTGAGGGTGCAGGAGCATGGTTGCCGTGCAAATCTGGACATGCTGCCTTGTGGAACAAGACTGTTGCGAGGTTCAGGAAGCTTGGGTCCTAGATTTTCCCCCCACTCGCTGTCTCTCGCTGGGTGCCAATTGTTTCGGGCAATGAGCTGCAGCTGTGTAGCCCTACCCACAGCCTGGCACTGGCGACACGTACTGTGTATGTCAGTGCTTGGCGTAAGAACACACCGCTGGCCGGGTGTGGGGCACAGGCAGCTAGAAGGCCCAGGGTGCCAGAGGTGTAGCGCCGACTGGCAGCACCACCCTGGGCGGGGCCCCTTTGGAGCCAACGCACTCCAGGCGCATGTGCGGGCAGCTTGTCAGGTGCTCAAGAGTCAGAGTCTGCGCCACTTGATCGTAGATCTCAGTGGTTTTCAAGCGCTATCGCGCAGCGACTGGCAGGTCTGATGCTGTGCACCCGCCTTCTCCCGCGCAGCCTGAGAGTGTATGACGGCAAGACGTTGAACTAATGTGCTTGCTGGGGGGGCTTGGTTTCTAGCATGCCATGTAGGGGAGGCCATTTTCAGCTTGACTGAGCGCTCGGCACTTGGGAGCGATTGTGTGGCGTGCGGCATGATACAACGTGTGGGTGAATGCTTGTGCTAGGATGTTGATTGGGGGAAGACACGGTGATTACTGTGATACTGTGCTTGCTTTGCCGTTGAGGCCAGGAGTGAGGGTGCGGGAGCGCGGGTGCCGTGCAAATCTTGACATGCCGCCCGTGTGTTGATTCTGCCAGCAAAGTTGATCAATTGGAACAAGCGGCGGTTGATTCTTGTGATTGTTGAGGTGCCACTCACTGTCACACACTGGGTGCCAATTGTTTCGGGCAGTGAGCTGCAGCTGTGTCGCCCTACCCACAGCCTGGCACTGGCGACACGTACTGTGTATGTCAGTGCTTGGCGTAAGAACACACCGCTGGCCGGGTGTGGGGCACAGGCAGCTAGAAGGCCCAGGGTGCCAGAGGTGTAGCGCCGACTGGCAGCACCACCCTGGGCGGGGCCCCTTTGGAGCCAACGCACTCCAGGCGCATGTGCGGGCAGCTTGTCAGGTGCTCAAGAGTCAGAGTCTGCGCCACTTGATCGTAGATCTCAGTGGTTTTCAAGCGCTATCGCGCAGCGACTGGCAGGTCTGATACTGTGCACCCGCCTTCTGCCGCGCAGCCGGAGTGTATGACGGCAAGACGTTGAGCTAATGTGCTTGCTGGGGGGGCTTGGTTTCTAGCATGCTATGTAGGGGAGGCCATTTTCAGCTTGACGTGATTGTCACTTGGTGAGGATGCATCTTGGAAGGCTGCTACGTGCCCGTTTTTGCCAGACGGTTCAGTATCGATCTCCGCTTCGCGTGTCGTGAAGAGTCATGCACCTGGCCCTGTTTTGGTTTCTCCTGAGACCCTGTAGTAGTGGCCAACTGCGGCTTGGAACCCGCAGAAAGTCTTCCTCTTTTTGATTGGGGGTGGGGAAGGATTATGAAGAAATGAGAAGAGACAGGCCACGCCCTACAGTGAGAAATAGCATCCGATTATCTAGAAATTACTTCAGGATGTGGAACAACAATGAGAGCATTCAACATCCTGCACTGATCATTCTATGCATCATTCAGCGTGAAATCTCTTCAGGCATCACCTTGAGCAAACATCCAATCATTAAGATGTGGGTATGGGTCAAAATTAAGCCACCAGCGGACCGCTGGTTTTAGTCCATGTTTCCATTTGCCAGGGCCTACCCATTTGGACCCACAGCCATGTGAAAACTTGCGCGCATGAATGGCATGCTTTCAGAAGGCACAGACAACAGTTCAACACTTCTCTCAGGTTGCGGCCGCGCGGTATAACCAGGCGGTTTTGATGCGGTTTTGAAGTTGGTAGGGGAGGGAGCGCTAGGCATGGTTTTCGCCACTTGGCGGGGGTCCAGTTTGGAGGCCCAGTTTGGGGGCCCGGATTTTTGGCTGCTTTTTGGGTTCCGAGTTTGAAGAGCGCTTTTTTTTTTTTTTGGGGGGGGGGGCAGGAAGGCTTTGGAAGACTGCATTCCAGCGGTCAAGCGATTGATGGCACGAAATAGCATCCTAGAGCCCTTTTCTGGTAGAAGTCATGAAGGGTCACACAAATGTTGAAAGGGGCTGTGCGTTTCCATTGTTGGAAAGGCTGTGCGTTTCCATTGTTGGAAAGGGGGTAAACATCTCTGCTCGGGCATCCGACAGACAGTCACATTTGGACATGTGAGGGTGAAGCACGGGGCCCCGACCACGGGGAATTATGTCTGTGTTTCATTTGCGGGAAGCAATAGAACATCCGAGTCAAAAGTTAGACGGCGGATGCATTTCCATTTAAACATATTTGGTGTACCCTCTCCCCCCCCCTCCCCCACTTGTCGAATGGGTCAGAGGTCTCCCCACCCGTTCAGTGTTGGTTCCCACTGACGAGGGCTCAAGAGGTAACTTTTTGGCCAAGGATGGGCTAAGGGTGGGTTTGGCATGAAGGGTGCAGACTTGGTTTAGGGTTGGTTTGGGCTTAGTTTGGGTCCGGTTCTGGATCATTTATTTTTCAGGGCTTGTCCAGAAGGGACAACGGGCTGGTTCAACGTGCAAATTTTGATTGGTTCAGAGTCATGTTATTTAAGGGTTTAGAGTTGGTATTTGGTCTGGTTTGTTTGAGAGCTGGGGTGGAGGGTTGGTTGTGGCCGGGGTCGCCCAGAGATGGTGAAGGCTCGGTTTGGGCACGATGATGCTGGGGATGCCGGGGATACTGATGATCCTGGTTGCAGGGGTGGAAAAGGTACACACATAAACAGCATGAAACATGTTATCATCCGTTTTTTTTTCTTCTTTTTTTCCTTTTCTCTTTGTCTAGTCCCCTCACCACCAAATAGGGGACACCCTCCCACCAATCAACATGGAACCTGACAGGGGTTTTCCGTGACAAGCAAGATCTTCCAGGACCCCCCAAACCTCAGGTTCCATATTAATTGGTGGGAGACCATGTTGGTTGGTGGGCATGGGTCCATGGGTCAAAGTTAAACCACCAGGGGACCGCAGGTCTAGTCAGTATTTCCATTTACCAGGGATGGATTTTGGGCCGGCTGATGGTTTTTCAGACAGCCTCGGCTCCGTTGAGCGCGCGGGTCGAACTCGCGCCGAACTCCGCGAACTCCGCAAGTGGGTTGCGGGAATCATCATCATCATTCCATTCATCATTCTTCATTCATTCCATTCCATTCCATTCATTCCATTCATCCATCCATCCATCATCCATCCATCCATCATCCATCCATCCATCCATCCATCCATCCATCATCCATCCATCCATCATTCATTCATTCATTCATTGCATTCATTGCATTCATTGATTCATTCATTGATTCATTCATTGATTCATTCATTGATTCATTCATTGATTCATTGATTCATTGATTCATTGATTCATTGATTCATTGATTCATTGATTCATTGATTCATTGATTCATTGATTCATTGATTCATTGATTCATTGATTCATTGATTCATTGATTCATTGATTCATTGATTCATTGATTCATTGATTCATTGATTCATTGATTCATTGATTCATTGATTCATTGATTCATTCATTCATTGATTCATTCATTCATTCATTCATTCATTCATTCATTCATTCATTCATTCATTCATTCATTCATTCATTCATTCATTCATTCATTCATTCATTCATTCATTCATTCATTCATTCATTCATTCATTCATTCATTCATTCTTCATTCATTCATTCATTCATTCATTCATTCATTCATTCATTCATTCATTCATTCATTCATTCATTCATTCATTCATTCATTCATTCATTCATTCATTCATTCATTCATGCATGCATGCATGCATGCATGCATGCATGCATGCATTCTTTAATTCGTTCATTATTTCATTTGTGCATTCGTTCGATCGTTCATTCGTTCATTTGTTCATTCGTTCATTCGCTCATGCGTGAAGTCGTTCAATCGTTCCTTCGTTCGTTCGTTCATTCGTTCTTTCGATCATTCGTTCATTCCTGCATTCGTTCATTCGTTCATCTGTTCATTTGTTCAGTCATTCATTCGTTCATTAATCATTTCAGTCTATTCCATTCTCTTCCGTTCCATTCCATTTCATGTCATTCCATTTTATTCAATTTCCTTCCATTCCATTCTATTCCGTTCCATTGCATTGCATTCCGTTCCATTCCATTGCATTGCATTCCATTCCATTCCATTCTATTCCGTTCCATTCCATTCCATTCTATTCCGTTTCATTGCATCGCATTCCATTCCATTCCATTCTATTCCGTTCCATTCCATTCCATTCTATTCCGTTCCATTGCATCGCATCGCATTCCATTCCATTCCATTCCATTCCATTCTATTCCGTTCCATTCCATTCCATTCTATTCCGTTCCATTGCATCGCATCGCATTCCATTCCATTCCATTCCATTCCATTCTATTCCGTTCCATTCCATTCCATTCTATTCCGTTCCATTGCATCGCATCGCATTCCATTCCATTCCATTCCATTCCATTCTATTCCGTTCCATTCCATTCCATTCTATTCCGTTCCATTGCATCGCATCGCATTCCATTCCATTCCATTCCATTCCATTCTATTCCGTTCCATTCCATTCCATTCTATTCCGTTCCATTGCATCGCATCGCATTCCATTCCATTCCATTCCATTCCATTCTATTCCGTTCCATTCCATTCCATTCTATTCCGTTCCATTGCATCGCATCGCATTCCATTCCATTCCATTCCATTCCATTCTATTCCGTTCCATTCCATTCCATTCTATTCCGTTCCATTGCATCGCATCGCATTCCATTCCATTCCATTCCATTCCATTCTATTCCGTTCCATTCCATTCCATTCTATTCCGTTTCATAAATTGCATCGCATCGCATTCCATTCCATTCCATTCCATTCGATTCCATTCCATTCCATTCCATTCCATTCCATTCCATTCCATTCCATTCCATTCCATTCCACTCATTTATTTTATTTACTTATTTATTTGGCCATGAATTTTAACAGGGAACCACCTCAAAGGTGATTGGTGGACATGCCTCCCCACCTAAATGATGTCCACCACAGGGTCCCTTCTCAAAATTCATACCTTTATGCATTGATTTGGAGCTTTGCGGGGGGACCTTCTGTCAGTTCCATGGCCGGGTACGGTCCGTCACCAGGCCACCCTGGACGACCAGGCCTGGGGCCCCAAGATGGAGAGAGTGGGAAGGGTCGGGTCTCCTCCAAAAATCCCCCCGACTCCAAATACTCCCCACTTCTTTCCAAATACTCACTTCTTTTAGGGTATCATATCGACCCTCAACTAAAAAGGAGGTATCTACCTTGAAAAGCCAGGTTTTCCTTAAAACAAACCTAGAAAAGTGGGTATTTGGAGTAGGGGGTAGATATAACAGGGTACGAAATATGGAAAGAATCAGATATACCTAGGTCATATTTTAGGGTAGACAAACTAGCAGGCAGAACCTGAATTTTGTTTTTTATGTCTTGGTCCCCAATTTCATTTTTTTTTCACAGCGTTCCCTCCCACCAAAACTGTGAAGGATCCCCTGGCTCAATTTCATCCAGGCCCTTTCCTTTCCTGTCCGGAAGTCCCTGCTCGTGCCTCTCGCATGAGGCTCGGTCACAACTTCCGGTGGTCTTTGGTCCGAGGGACATGGGGGAATCACTCACCTTTCCTGCCAGGGGACTTACCCTCCCATCAATCAACATGGAACCTGACCTTTGGGGGGGGTCCTGGAAGACCATTTTCCTTTTACAGGGACCCCAGGTTCCATGTGAGCCACAATCAAAACCCGGGTAGATGGAGGTTAGCAAGGGACACTCCCAACCATAAATAGCTGCGGATCTCCGCCTTCTTAGTTCTTTACATGGTTCTGGGATTACGACCATTTGAGTACCGGGTTTTGAGCAAGTGGCTCATGTGAAAAGGACGGGCCACGCGTTTTTTTTCCCCCGCGCGCCTCGGGAAGCTTCGTCTTCGACCTTTCCGAGGCTTCCCAGCGCCTGGCGCGGCTGGAGAATGCTCTCCTGGCGCTGAAGCCGCAGATCGAGGCGCGGCTGGGCGGGGCGGTGGAACCGAGTCTCGGCCCAGCAATTGGTGCCCGACCTCTCACCGTTTCTTTTTTGGTTGGGAGATTCGGTTCCCCTACTAAAACAGACTGAAGAGAAAATGGTACCCTTATTCTAACGAACCGTCATGAGCCGGAAGGTGAGGCGAGACAAAGGCAACGCGCGAGCAAGCGGAGGCAGCACCTTTGGGCTGATCTCTCTCCGGGGAATTGGCACCGGAAAGCCGATGTGTGATGCATGTAAACGTTGCGCCTGTATTGGCCGAGTGGCTATGAAGCCTTTTCAACTTGAAGCGCGTCGCCGTCATCCAGTCTCTGCAAGCCCGTGTGCCCAAAAGTACCCTTTGAGTCATCCTTTTTCTGGTGGTTTGCACATCTCAAAAGCAACAACTTCAGGGTTCCTTGGAAAAAAAGCCAGTTGATTGTTCGGCCACGGTTCTCGTGAGCCATTGCCAGACTCGGCTTGTCTTTTCATATCATTTATCAGTTTTTCCCCTTGATGCTCCAAGACCAACCAAAACTTAGCCCTGGATTGGTCTGGCTTCGCAGTTTGTCGGGATTTGGTTTTCTCAACGGGACACCACCGAACCGCTTGGGTCGGATGCCGCAGGCGGGTAAATTCACAGGTGACCGGCGGAAAACGCAAGAGACCTTGCGGGGTTAGCCATAGGTTCCTTAGACTTTTTCAAACTTTTGGAGTTCAGAGGCTGTGTTTTTATGGCGCATCCCGAGCAACAAAAGAGTGACTTTTAACCGGTTTAGCCTAAGCATCTGCTCTTTTCCTTTTGGTGTGGCCAGCATGCATGTTTTTTGGTAGCCCTGTGAGGACCTCCCGCGGTTGCTCAATCTCAAACAATGGAAGTCGACAATGGTTACCTTTTTTGAAGTGGTAGTCTTTCAAAACTCTGTCCAGCTTGCATGAAGATCTACAAAAGATCTACAAAAGGCGACAGTGGTGCAACCAGATGGCACGATGGCGTCTTCCTCACGACTGGGGGGGCCAGCCTTTCCGGCTCCCAAAACAAGCATGGCACATCTTGGACGACCTGCCCTCAAGGCCGGTCAGGTTTTATGGTTCTTGGGTCACTTGAAACACCCAGGCATTACTTAATCTCCTGATCATGGGACCACCCTTTTTCGGTGGTGGTGGATTTCTCCTCTCTTCCACTAAAATATAGCAGTGGGAGGGTACTCCTCTTGTAGCGACCCCTGTGAGTCATGTTTCTGGGGTGTCGCTGCAAGTTGGGCGCTTCCCGCGCAGACCATGGTGGCCGTGCAGTCCAAACTGACACAGGCGAGTGTCAGGGGCCGGACGGTTTATGAGGCCAGCTCAGATTGGCCAGAGCAACCTATTTGCGGCTGGTGGGCATCAATCCCCACCGCTCATGTCCAGCAGAGGGTCCCGTATTAAAAAAACATGCCCGTGCCAGGATAGTTCAAGCAAAAGTACATTGAATCAGCAAACAAGCAATGATCATTGGCTACTAATCATTTTGTTTGAAGTTGTCAAGACTTGACTTGACCAGACACGTGGAAGATGGTAGGTCGACATAAATCCCCACGACGACTACGTCATGATTGGAACACACTGAACAAATTAGCACGCCCCCAACCTCCACCAAGTTCAAGCTGAGCCCTCGCTCAACCCCGTTTCGCCATTTGAGACCTTGACACAATCGAAACCGAAGGTTAAAATAGGGCGCACACAAAATGGAAGGCACGCGGACCCTGATTCTGCGGATGGTTTTGGATCCAAGTTGGAAGTACCCGTTTGCTTGTGACGGGGCTGGTCCCAGACTCCCAGAGGTCATTCACAAGGCCTCAGGCGTGAGAAGCCAAACAAGAACCTCACAGATCAGAAGGCGAAAGGGGGTCATGTCCGGAAGAGTTTCCGAGGGTCTGGGTCTGGGGGTTTGCATATCCCACATGACCCTAAGGTGTCCTTCAAGTATGTCATGTTTACCTGGGGGGCACACGCCAGTGCCATGAATGGCAGCATCTTCGTTGGTGAGGCATTTCCGAGTCTGAGTTCGGTGTCAACCCCCAATCGAATGAGTTTCGGGTGCGGCAAGGGGACCTGCCGAGAATTTAGCCTGCTGAAAGCACCAGATTTCGAGGATCCACTTGTATCAAACAGACTTGCTTCCGGGGTTTGCCTTTGAAACCACCGGTTCGCAGCAAAACAGCGGACCACCTGAAAGTTCCTTGAGGGGTCCAACTTGATTTCCCCAAGAGAATCGGTCAAAAGGCAAACCCTGCCAGCTTCTATGTTTGGCGTCGCGCCTACGGGTCGCAAACTTTGGCTGCGAAATTTGTTCTCGTGACGGGAGAATTCTCCTTGAGCGACCCAGAAGATGTTAGTTCCCCAACATCTTTCGCTTGCCTCGTCATTCATTTGAAGGGCGAAGTGTGTGTCTCCCACTCATGTCGTTGACGGACAGCGGGAAGCCAGTGGCGCTGCATCAGGCCAGCACCAACTGCCCGACCGGAGGCTTGGAAGGAATCCGATGGAGAACTGGCAAGCTCTCCAGAAGCAACCTATAAGGGGGCCGACTTGCTCTAGCAGGGGGTCTTTGGAGTAGGGGAGTACCCTCCTGTGGACAAAATCTACAAACCGCACCAGTCAGTTGGGATGGATGAAACCCTATTAATACTGGGATAAACCACCTGCCAACTGGTGCAGGATTTATCCATCCACCGTATGAGGGGCCAAATAATTGCCAACACTATTCTTCCATGAGCCCCATTCAAATTAAGGCCCTGATGGTATTCCCCTACCTTGCCATGGAGCCCAACATGATGTCCTCCTAGTCAGCCTGGTTTGCTCTGATTTGGGGGTCCCAAAGTCCCCTAGTAGTGCCCTTTCTCTCCCCTTTTTTGGTTGGGAGATTCGGTTCCCCTACTAAAATAGACAAACCAGAAAAAACAATCGGGTACCCTTGTTCTAACCTCGAAAACTGGCGGACCTAGACAGGCAGCATTTTGGGGTAGGAGCACCACCCATTTTAGTCCATTTCAGTGGGGATTGGGATGTTCACTGGGGGTACGATTTGGCTTTTGGCCCATGGCCACATGTTTCCTTGGCAAAAGGCCCCCATGAAGGAGCCGCCGCAGGTACTTCGCCCAGGGCGCGCCCCGCCTTTGCCTGCCTGCCGCCCCGCCCCGCCCCTTCCATGCGGCCAGCGTTCAGTTTTTTGGTACAAGGGTCTGTATTTTTCGAAGTGGGCAGACTTCTGAAGGGGTCCTTGATTTTTTTCCAGCAAGTTGTCTTCTTTTTTGTTTTGGTTCAGAAAGTGGCCAAACGAGACATCTCATCCCGTGGGACAGCTGAGCCGCGAACCAAATCCTCGCGTGTGGCTTGCGTGGCTTAAGGTTTCAGGTTTCTCCCCTCAAGTCGCTTGGGAGCATTTCTTAGATCTTTCGGGAAAGGACCCCGTGGTGTTCAACAAGAAACAGGTTCTTTTTATTCTTATTTTCGTCATTTGGGCTCTGAATCCGCATGTTTGCGTGGAAGCATGAAGCGCATCCATGGGAGGGCTTGCCGTCTTGATCATGGGCGGACATCACCCCAGATGTGAATGATGCTTCCCGAAACGTCCATGTCCAATTGAGAAATCACACCTTGTAAGGATTCCACTGGTTTTAGTTTGGTTCCAGTCATTTGCTAGTGCAATCATGCATCCATGTTTTTTTCTTCCAGCAAATCCAAAGGGACACCCCATGTTCTTGCGGGGAGCCGGTCCCGACTTGCCCATTGCATCCTCTGCTCGCAACGCTTCGACTTCGCCATGGCGCCGGGAGCTCGGTCGCCTGGGGCGAAGGCCACTCGTCAGATGGATTTGTTCAATCGCATCAAAGAGTTGAGGGTACGTGCCTCGTGGACCTCCTGAATTGAAGAGAGTACCTATCGTATGAAATCTTTGTCGGATTAGCACGAGATTGGGCCAACAAAGGTATTGACCGGGTGTGCCAAGTGTACCAACCCTTCCTTAGGTTCACGTTGAGCAACGGCAGATCCGCTGCTATCAGTTTATGCTCACGGCCAGACGTAGGCAGTTTGAGCTGTTCCGTTGATGCAGGCTCAGGTTTTTGCAGGTATGACCAACACTTACAGTGGTTGACAGTGGTAGGCAACTGCCAGTCTGTCAGCAAACTTGCTGGTGCTCAGCAGGAAATGAGACAAGGAATGATCTCTATATGTAAACCATTCCTATGGTTTCCTGAAAGGGAATCCCCAGGTTCATTCCCTCATTGCCTGCCTACCGCACCAGCAAGCAAAGGGATCATTTGATCCAACACATTCTCCGGATGTGAATGGGAATGGTACTGCTGACGCCATATTCATCAACCCAGTTTATTCGTGGGGTGTTCCCCTCCAAAAGTGATGGTTCCCCGCTCAACTCAGGGACACCCTAGTGAAATCAACTGGGGGGTTGATTCATATGGGGTCAGCATTACCATCGCCGGAGGGCTCCGCAATGCCCTGCCGAAGGGAGTTTTCATGCTGGTGGCAGCTTGAGATGATGCAGACTTGGGCGAACCGGATGGAAAGTCTGGCTGAGTGGCGGTATGCGATTATTCATATTGCAATTCTACGCTACTAGACATGTTTTAATGCTCCTGTTATCACGGGTCGCTTGGTACGAATGTGCGAGCCCTGTCAACGAAGTTTGGCATGCTGCGGGAGGGGGATCGCACACATGGCACTTGGAAACCCGAATCGCTCCATGTCACCACGGGATCTGCTGGCAACCCTTCCGGCTGCAGAAAAAAGTGAAGTCCGCACACAAACATGGAAGCTTTTATCAAGCCTGCCCCTACGCAAAGGATTGGACCCTATCATAGCGCCCGCGAAAACGAGCCCTTTCCCTGGGCCTCCAGCCCTTTCCCTGGGCCCAGTGGTGATGACTTTCAGCTGAAGCTCGATGTTCGCAATCCTTGTGTCCTTGGCCGTTCCTCATGCTTTCATGTTTTTTGCACTTGGCGGGCTTTCCCAAAACACGCCAGGGGTGCTACTAACGCGGCACGGCCCAAAACACGGAGGGGTTCTACTAACATGGCACGGGAGAAAAGAGCAACTCTTTGCTCCATGATGGACGCAGAGAGAAGCCATGCAAGTTTCTGGAGGAGCGGATGGCCACCACGCTGCAGGGATACTTGACAGGGTTTCTGATGTGACTTGTTTTTCTCTTTTTCTTTTTTTTTCTCCGACTGCTTTTGGTTTGAAAAGTTCAGCTTGTCCTTTGGGGCGATGCTTGCGAAGGAGACTATAGGGCACCTAGTTGTGTTGACTGAAAGTTTTTGGCGGTCTCCCCACTCGCCCCCCAAAAGAACAACCCGGGATTCTCAGCGAAGGGGAAACGGACCTCTGGATTGGAGTTTGGCATTTTGAGAGGTACCCTTTTATGGGTTGTTTCACAAGGAAGCTGCGAAACCCACATTTTTGTTTCGTCGTTGGGCGGTTCCCCACCTCTGTTTTGAGAGAAACTCATTTGGCCATGGGGCAACATCCCGCACCCCCAGTGAACATCCCAATCCCCACGGAAAAATAGGCTCCAAAATGGGTGGTGAATTCACCTGCCAACCAAATGGGATCCCAAAACGGTTTGAGAACCACAGCCGTTTAAGCTTGCGTGGCGCTCCTTCTCGCTTGAGGTCGTGCCTGGTGATGAAGACCGAATGTGGAGACATCAACCTGAGGCTCAGGCGAGGTCAAAGCACGAGGACCCGATCTGGCATGTGGCTGTGGTTCTCAAAACCGTTTTGGGATCCCATTTTGGTTGGTAGGTGAATTCACCACCCATTTTAGAACCTATTTTTCTGCGGGGATTGGGATGTTCACTGGGGGTACGGGATTTTGCCCCATGGCCATGTGAGGAACGGCCAATATTACTGGTATGTAGGCTGTTGCTTTATTTTGCGGAGGACATGGAAGAGCTACCCAAAAAGCCGAACTAACTGTAAGTCATATTGTTGAAGATGTGCATTTGGCCCCACAGAAGAGCTCGCTGCAGCAACTTGAACTCGATCCTTTTCTTCTATGGCCGGGACAGTTTACAGGTAAGCAACCCACCTTTGAGCCATGGTCAAACTCCCTAAGTTGGATTATTTATGGTCATGGGATTTAGACTAGCATTGTACTGGTCGCCATGAAATCATGTCCACGGTTTTTGTAGCTTTCATGCATTTGGCATCTCACTGGGACGGCCTGGACTAGATTCGTTTTGGAATTGAAGTGTGCTCCATGCTTCAAAGACAATGTTGACCCCGACTTTGTTAAACCCGCCCCATTCATAGGGGGGTGTGGTGGGGCCCCTCAAGTGATGAACCCCTGGAAGGAGGGGTTCCTCAATCCGGGTTTTCCAGTACTTGTTGCGTGGTAGGGATGGTCAACGAATGAGCTCACTGCACGGAAGGTTCAACTGATCTCCACGACTCCTCAAAGACTCTAACCAGTTGAAGAGCACAGGGTTCCACTTTTTCACTACCCCAAGATAGACTTAAACCCAGGGTGGTTGATTTTCCCCAAAGGGACACCCCTGGGTTTAAGCCTATTTTGTGGTGAACAAGTGGAACCCTGGCAGAGCAGTTTGCTGCGATCCGCCTCAACCAGACGCTGGTCGCTAGGCTTCCAGCTGTAGGCTGAGCCTTGAGGCCTAGAACACGGCGGCAGAGCATCATGTATACATATTCATTTGCTTTTTGCATATTTATGTAGGTATATATATATATATATATGTACATACACATGTTATGCACGTACACTCAAAAGCACCTTTTGTGCATATTACTTGCAAGCCGTGTCATGTCATTTACATCGCTTTTCCCGGCTGAGCCCGGCCCCAGAAGGGGCGGTTTTTTTTATCCGCACGCGGAGAGTCTGATGCGGGAGCCATGGATACCCAGGCGCGAGTTTCCGTTTGGCGCTGGGTGCCATGCTCCGGTTGAAACATGCCGCTGTGGGTCAAAAACAGGTACCCAACATCATGGGCAGCCTTGGATGGAAGCATGGACTGAAACCCGCGTCCTAATTTTGACTCATACCCATGTTTCAACCACGATCTTTTTTCTGGAGAGGTCAGCGCTGTGAGCGCTGAATTTTCCCGTACACAAACACACACACACCGCATTTTGTGTTTTGTTTTTGTTTTTGCCACGCGTGTGGCAGTCAGTCTTTTGCATAAGTCTGTGCAAACAATGTAATGCCAATCATGGCTTCTGACCCATTTGCCCTCTAGCAATCCTTAGTCTGGAGCAAGAATCTTGGTCTGATGCCCAGAAGCCAAATGTCCAGATTTGAAGACATGAGGTATGAAGGGTTAAAGGAGGTGGTTGGTTTGTCAGGTCAATCCCACCAATCACCCTGCCAGAAGTTCAAGCAGGCTTTGTCAACCTTTCAATCCTACCGTCCGAACTAACCGGCAACGAGCCCAATGGCGTTAACTACTTTGCTGTCATCTGGTGTCACAGTGATGAAATTGATCTCTATGCTTTGAACTCTGCCTACAAGATGGCCTGCCAGAACCAACCGATGGGGCCAGTGGTTTTGGCTCAGTCTTTTTGAGGTAGGTTTTCTGGAGTCTTGGGGGGTGGGGTGTCTCATGTTTAAACCACCAGTCCTTACAAGGCCTACCATCTTGAATGCCGCAGATCCCAAGCGCTGAAATCCTGTCCCTTTTTGGGACCCGAAAAGGGACGCTTCGCCTGGCAATTTCAGGTTCAAACGATGGCAACAGTGCCATCGACTTTTTCCAAAGGTCACTTAGGCCTCCCCGATTGCCAGCAAATGGCCCACAAGAAGCCCAGAGGAAGTCACTCCGCATTCTGCTCAAACGCCCCCCCCACAAACCCACATACCCCACATACCCCTCACCGAGTATCGTCACATACCCCTTACGTACTCCTCACATGCCCCCCCCTCCCTCCGTCACAAACTGCTGACTCCTCGCATGCCCCCCCCCGGCTGACTCGATCGAGGTGGACACGCAGCGGAGGGCCGCCTTTGCTGTGGCGCCCATCTGCCCCTCCATCCCTGCGGCGGTGCTCATCTTGGTGGCTGCCCGGTGGCCCAAAAGCGACCTGCCAGGGTGGTTCCAGGGGGGGGCAGGTGGACGTTTCGGATTACCATCTCCCCCCCCTCCCCCCAAGGTTTTCGCTTCAACCCATGTTCCTGGAAAAGCAGCCGCCCTGATCCAACCTCCAAACTTGGAAAACTGGGGACACTTTGCGGCACAAAGCTTGCGAGATGACGGCCAGACCAGCTAGGACCTTGGCCCGGAGTGGTAAGAAGCGAAAAGAGCCTGGACTTGTGTGTGACTCAGCTCAGAAAGACTTGCAAAAGACCAATGTTGTTTCATGAGGAAGGATGGGTGCAGTCTTTCTGAATAAACACTGCCCCAGTTCCCACTGTCCAGGAAATCCTGGATTGAATCGAGGATAGCTCAGTGCGAAGCCATGGCTTTTCTTTCTCATCATGGTTTTTCAAGCTCCGCTCAGACAGGGAGACATGGAGAGACGCTCTGGCCCGGAATCGGTCAAGTCACTTAGACTTCTAAACTTCTGGGCAAGTCCCAAAAAATTGGTCCAGACCCCGGGTGCGGCTCAAACTCATGCTGGAATTTTAGTCTTCGTGTGGCTCGAAAGTCTAGAGCCGGGTTTTTTTCTCCGTCCGTTCCATTTCCCCGGGCTTTTGGGGTACATCTTCGCCATCTTTCCGGCGAGCTCCGTCCTCAGTGACTCCATTTTTCCGGGCTGACCCGGAGCGTACCCGCCTTTGAGGAGGCCGCCACGGTGGTTCCGACTGGGCCAAAACCGTTTTGGGATCCCATCTTGGGGTTTTCGGCGCACCGCCCATTTTAGAGCCGATGTTTCCGGGATGGATGTTCACTGACAGTACAATTTTTTTTGAGCCACGGCCAGTTTTGGGGGCTTTGGGTCTGTTCTTGAGGCTCCCGTCTGCGGGGAGTTTGGGAAACCAAGAGGAGAACCATCGTGTTGCGGAAGGTCCAACCTTTCGAAAAGACGTGGAAGAGAATTGATATTGTTGAGGAAAGCCCCGATTTCCCTTTTGCGGGGTCCAACCAATGAACAAAACTATAAGGGGTTGATTCCCCATTCGTTTCAGCCATCGTTCTTAAAACAAAAAAAACAACGATCGCCGTGTCCCATGGTTTTTGGTGGTTTTCTAGAAAGATTCGGATCCGACCGAATGGATCCATCATCCCCCATCCAACCCATCCATCCAACCCTCCATCCACCATCCATCTTTTCTGGAAAGAATGGAAATGGAAGTTACCCCTGGAATAGTTCTCGTGGTTTTGCAGTAATGGTTTGGGGGTTGTGAGGTGGTTCCCCATTTGCCCTCTACAACACAGAAAACGGCCGCGCGCCGCCCCTTTTGGTCGAGTCCTTCTGTCCTGAGATCCTGAAGCCTTGGTGGACCACCCGACAGGACGTGCCTTCGGCAGGGAGAGAAATTGAGTGGGTGGAGTGGGAGCCGCTTTTCGGGTTTCCTTTTGGATTCAGCCAGCCAAAGGGACAAGGGGGGGTCCCGGATTTGGAGAGCCTTTCCCCAAAAAGGGCTTTGGGTTTATGTTTGGTTTCTTCTTAAACCTCACTCCGAGCAGGGTACCCTCAAAAAATGACACGTCCAGCACTTGCAGGGGGGTCCGAACACGGAACCGCTTGCCAGGACATCCGTCCCGCAACCCGGTCAAGGGAGACCCTAAAACCGCAGTTGCAGGTTCTGGAGGGCCGGTGTTTTCGGGCTGAGCACTTCTCAGAAGTTGAGATGTAGCCCACAAGACACGGAGGCCTTGCGGGACCTAGGATGAATTTCCTTGTTACACTGACGAGGTGCCCCGGTAGTGTCCTTCTCTCCCCTTTTTGGTTGGGAGATACGGTTTTTCTACTAAAATAGACAAACCAGAAAAAAATCGGGTACCAACTTCTTCTAACCTCTCTACTGGAGGAAGCTGAATGAGCCCGGAGGAATTGGGATTTGGAGGTTGGCCGTGCTGGTCCAGTGGATGTGAGTTCGCTCTTTAGCAGTTCAATTGCCGCAGATGCAGCAGCGTCCGCCCGGGCGAAGGGCGGCCAGAATCGACGTGCGGTAGTTTGCTTTACAGCCCTTTGCGTGAAGGCTTTTGCGAAGCGCGGCTGTATCCGGGATGCTGTGGTTTGATTTGTGTGTGCTGAGGGGGCTGAGGGGGTTGAGGCCGAGGGGGCTGAGATCTTGCCCAATCCCCCGGGCCTTCGCCAAAAGGCCCCGCATCCATCTTCAATTGAATATCGTGTCCATTTTAGAGGCGTATACACGGAAACAGACTGATCAAGGGTTGCAGGCTTTTCGGGGGAGGATTGATCCACTCACATGCCGCGCTTTTTGAGTCGCAGACTATGGCTCAGCACCAGATAAGGCCCTGGCAGATGCCAACTCCCGTCCACAGAACATTTGCATGACACATCGTGAAGCTAAGTAAGCATTTGGATGTCCCGTGATTTTCACCCATTCCCAAATGGTTCAATTCTTCAAAGCTGTCGCCGTCAGGGCATTGGGGATCTCCAGTCGGGGCGAAAAATGCGGGGACCACTTTGGGGGTCCTGAAAGGGAACTCGGAGTTGTTGGGTTCCGTGTGTGTGTGTGTGTGTGTGTGTGTGTGTGGGTGTGTGGGTGTGTGGGTGTGTGTGTGTGTGGCTAGGCTAAGGGAAGATGACATGTCAGAGCCTTTTTGAGTCGAGCCAGTGCAAGCTGTGCTGCTTACTATGGCTCTATGATTTGCTGGACCATTTTGGTACCTTCCCTATTCTGATGGCGCGTTACGAGCGTCAAAGCGCTCGCACGAATCGAAGAAATCGCGAGATCGCGCCCAGATCACATACTACCCGACCAACGTCACCCAATTCACCGTGACGTCCGGAACTCGGCTCCAGGTCTCAAGGTCCGTGTGATTGTTTTTTCCGGAGAATTGACTTGGTCCCAGGCAAGAGGGCGCAAGGTCACCTGGGCGTTCTTTTTTTTAGCAGCCCAAAGGGGGCCCTCCATTTGGAGAAGCTCCCTCACATACAGTGGCTTCGCTTGAATGCGCCTCAAGCTTCCCTGGGTAGTATTGTCGGAACGTGATCGAATGCTTTTGGCAGAGCATGCTGACACCTGAATGCAAAGCTATGTCCAAGACCCCTTCAGCGTTCATATCGTTCACAACCCAATCAATGTTCAGAGACCTCGCAACCCCCCGCAAGCCCAACGGTTGTAGCCTTGTTTGGCCGGCATCTGGCGGCATTGATCTTCCCCCCATTGGCAGACCTTTGAATGGTTGGAGGGGCCACTAGTGAGTCCCCCCCTTGGCACCCATCGCTATTTCCGTGAATGAAACGGACTTTGAGTTGGGAGACAACAACAAGACAAAACAAACAAGCTGCTTTTCCTGGTTCTCAGGCAGAGTTCGGAGATCTCCCTGTGGGGCCATCATGGGTGCCGCCTCAATGAGACTTGGCCCGGGGACCCACAGCTGCGCTGGTCGTTTTCTTCTTTCTTTTCTCTTCTCTTTTGTTTTGTACATAATTATTCTTATTCTTATTCTTATTATTCTTCTTCTTCTTATTATTATTATTAGTAGTATTATTATTTCTGTTTTTTTTTTTTTCCTGATTGTCGTAGACGTGTTGAAGGCCATCGAACTCGGCAGAATATCGTCTACTTGGCGGTGCCGGAAGTGTCCACATGGCGTCGCTCGAGGGCTTTGACGTTCCACAGCTTGGGCCACTTCAGCTTGGGCCACGTTACCCCTGCTTTTGGAATCCATACGCGCCACGCATTGGGTTCAAACAGAGAGGTAGCTGGATAGATGAGTCGAAACGAGATGAGATGAGCTGACACAAGACGAGACAAGAGGAGATGGGATGAGATACGATAAGACTAGCTAGCCTGATCAGATAGATCGATGAGATGAGATGAGATAAGACAGGATGTGACAACGTTAGCTAGGTAAATAAAGAAGATAAGCTAAAGTCGTATTAGATTTGATAGAGTAGATCAACCGATCAATCAATTGCAGATAGATAGATGGCTGGATGGCTGGATGGCTGGATGGCTGGATGGCTGGATGGATGGCTGGCTGGATGGCTGGCTGGCTGGATGGCTGGCTGGATGGATGGCTGGATGAATGGATGGATGGATAGATGGATAGATGGCTAGCTGGATAGATGGATGGATAGCTGGATAGACCGACAGAGAGACAGATAGATACACAAATAATATGAGTAGATAGGTGCGACAAGACAAGATAAGATATGTCAAGATAAGACATCCATCGATCGATCGGCAGATTGATATGGGCTGCCTTTTTCCGAGGGTATCCTTTTGGGTAGTTAAACCGGCAAACCAAAGGGACGCCACCCGCAATATATTGCATGTCGCTCACCAACTCCTCTCTCTCTCTCTCTCTTTCTCTCTCTTTCTCTCTCTTTCTCTCTCTCTCTCTCTCTTTCTCTCTCTTTCTCTGTTTCTTTCTCTTCTTTTTTTTCTTCTTTCTTTCTTTCTTTCTTTCTTTCTTTCTTTCTTTCTTTCTTTCTTTCTTTCTTTCTTTCTTTCTTTCTTTCTTTCTTTCTCGCTTTTTCTCTTTCTCTGTTTCTCTCTTTCTCTCTCCCTCTCTCTCTCTCTCTCTCTATGTAACATATGGGACATGGACCCCCCGAGCACAGCCTATTCCACGCTATCCCCGAAGCAACCGGGCACAAACCAACATAACAACTCTAAGGGCCTACTCGGAAACGCGCCCTAAAGCCAACGCCGAACCTCAACTAATCCCAAGTCTACACCCTTTAGCCAACCCCACGCCCACCCTTATCCCAAAGCAACCAGTGAACCACCTGCACCACACCCCCAGGGGTGGGTGGGTGGGTGGGTACCCAAATTGGCGTCCAAACCAATCCCTCACCAAGGTTTCACCAACCTTTCACTCATCTTTCACCCTGCCCCAAAGTCATTTCCTGAGCCTCAACCCTGCCTCGAATCCTAAGGCAGGACATCTGCAGTCTGCCCCCCTCGGAGTGTGTGGCGCCGCCAGCCCCTCCCCCTGGCTACATACCGCCAGGGCCCTTGCCCGACATGGGGGGAAACTGGTGGCATGGTGGAGCAGAAATTGGGCCCGAGTTTCAATCAGACCAATTTGGGTCTGTGTTTTGAGGGTACTCTTAGGTTGGCAAGTAACAGGACACCTGCAGAGGGTGCCCCTCACTTTTGAAATTTTGAGACATGCGGGCGTGTCGTTTTGAAAGGTGGAACCCTGCAACATGGTGGTTTTCTTTTGATTTGCTTTTGACAACCACACTCTCAACAAAAAGACACACCCCAAAGACTGTTTTTGGTGGGGTTGCCAAGGTTTTCCGCTTTGGGTCAGTTGCAGTGAAGGTACCAAAAGGCAATCAAAACTATTGCGAGCCACTCAACCTCCAAACCACCAATTTAATCCACCCTTTTCGAGGGAAGCGAACTGAACTGCGGGGCCGTTTCCTCATTTACTGCCTCCTGTGGGTAGTTGTTTCAAGAAGGACTGGGACATGGAAAAGGGTATTGGAATCAACTCTTTTGCAGTTTCTTGGGGGCAATAGCTGAGGTATTGGGCAAAATCCGCTTTGCACCAGCTGGGGTTGGTTTATGAACTGGTTTTCGTAGGTTCCATCCATGCCGATGATTTGGCCATCCACAGAAACGTTGGGGGAAAGTAGATGAGACGCAGCTCATTGTTTTGTCGCCCACTCCGCCCACATGAAATTCTGCCATCTTTCAATCTAAGCACTTAGCTCTTGGGCCATTGACCCTTTCTGGCCAGCCTTTGGGTTGGTATTTTTTCTTTTGGATGCCAGGACGCCCACGGTTTTTGGGGGGACCACGTGCTTGCTGGTGCTCAGGGAATGACCCAGCCAGGGCGCTGGGAATGAACCGGCAGGGGGTTCCCTCAAAGCAAACCAAGTCGCGGATGGGAAGCTTAGGGGAGGGGTCTTTTTGGGGGTCATTCCAACTCATTCCTTGAGAGCCAGCAAGTTTGGAGAGCCCTCCCTCTTTCGCGGTCGTTGTCTTGTGCAAAGTGGAGACGGCGAGGCCTTGGACGCCGCCACCGGTGGTGGAGGACAACACTGAGTGGCGGCAGCAGGCGCTGGGGAAGGGTTGCGGCCCCATTTTCTTGCGAGAGATGCCGGGAATGAGTATGACCCCGACAAACACCAGGCCCGATTTGGTTTCCTTTCAGGGTTCATTCCCAACACCCTGGCTGGGTCATTCCCTGAGCACCAGCAAGTTTTCTTGGGCGGAAAATGGTAAGGTGAGCCACAATCAAAACCCGGGTAGATGAAGGTTAGTAAGGGGCAGGTACCCCAGCCGGAACTAGTTGCGGCCGCCTTTCTAATTCTCTACATGTTTCTGTGTTCACCATGCTTGTGCCAGGTTTTGATTGCGACTCACGTGAGGTTCGATGGTGACTAGGCAAAGCTGATCCCGATGGGTTTTAAAACGGTCGAACCCCGCCATACTCCGAGAAGTTTTTAAAGGCGGCGTTTGGTCTTTTCATCTACCCGAATCGGTTTTGACCACGTGGCTCGGTAGCTTTTTGACCCCAAGAAGAACCTGGGGACCTGGAAAAGAGAGAGACCCTCCGGGTTCCATGTTGAGGGTAAATGGTCCTCCAAGCAAAGCTGGTCGCAAAATGTTGCAAGACTACTTCCCTTTTGAGGAAGATGTTTTGAATTGCATGGGAGTTTTAGGTTTCCAGGTTCCCTGATATACCAAAACGATCCCCAGGAAACAGAGGAAGTTGTCATGTGGATGATCTGCGGTAATTCAGAACGCTTCATTTTCTACAAACCCGAGTTGCCAGGGTTTGCAGGGGTTTTGCTGAGGGACGGGTTACCTCCCACTTGGCCAACTTCCGGCCTGGCCCTTTGTTTGAGACTTCTTCGTTTCCCTTAGGGGTCGGTTACACGTGGAATACTTTAGAGCGAGGAGACTCGTGATTTTGTGACCTGGGGATATTCTAATCCGGGCTTTAAGGGAACCCATTTTAGGGGTGTTTAAAAGGAAAGACACATGGGAAACCAACGGGAAAGCCTGGCATTTTGGGGGTTCCCCGTTTGGAGATAACCCCAGCTGGATGGACAAGAATCACTTTGCCCAAAATTGAACCGCTTCGCGGTTCCAGCTTTTGTAAAGTCGGGTTTCATCCATCACTGGTGCGTGTTGTGGATTTCGGGCCAGCGTACCAGATTTGCGCTTGCTGCCAGTTGGTGACGGGCCCGCCCAATGTCCGCATCACCACGACGGTGCTGGACGGGGTTCCTGTGAACAGCAGGGGCGCATTTCGGGGTGTCCTCTTTTTTTCTTCTTTTTCCGGGGACCCTTTGCAGGTTGGTGTGCAGGGAACCATTTCGTTCACCCTATCTTGACGCGAAGGCCTGTGGGGTGGGTGACGACTCATGCCAAACCTTGGGTGTAGAGGAGCTACGAAGGGGTTGGCAGAGGAACATGCATGTCATATATGTACCAGTCCCTGGGCCACGTACCCCCCCCCCCCCCCCCAATGGTATGGTCCCCCCACTCCCCCGCATCATCCGCATCTTGGGGATGATGCTGGCAATGCTGGGGATGCTGTCCAGTACCGTGCGAGCCCTGCAGCTTCGGTCCCAGACCCCCTTTCACCCCGTGAACCAACACCCCCGCACCTCTCGCAACATCCTACCCTAAACCAAACCACCCTTTAACCCCAACCCTAAGCCTAAATCAACCCAAACCCCAAACCACCCGAAACCCACCGCAAACCAACCCTGAACCAACCCTAAACCAACCCACCAAGCCTCAACCAACTCCGAACCACACCCCAACCACCCCCACCACCCCACCACCCCACCACCCCACCACCCCACCACCCCACCACCCCACCACCCCACCACCCCACCACCCCACCACCCCACCACCCCACCACCCCACCACCCCACCACCCCACCACCCCACCACCCCACCACCCCACCACCCCACCACCCCACCACCCCACCACCCCACCACCCCACCACCCCACCACCCCACCACCCCACCACCCCACCACCCCACCACCCCACCACCCCACCACCCCACCACCCCCACCCCACCCAACCACCCCACACCCCACCACCCACCCCACCCCCACAGGGGGGGGGGGAGGGGGGGGGGGGTCCACGGCCTGGAACATATATGGCTGTGGTGGTCAAAACCAATGGGATCCCATTTTGGTTGGTAGGTGAATTCACCACCCATTTTAGAACCTATTTTAGTGGTTGGATTGGGATGTTCACTGGGGGTACAGGCTTTTGACCCATGGCCATATGCCGCTCTGCCCAAATATATCAGTATCCCTTGTCCGCAGCTGTGCTGGAGCTGATGGGGTCGTTTTGAAGGCATCCGGCCATGTGATCCCATGCTTGTTCAGCCTACCTGCATCCAGTGCACTCGTGTATTTGGCTTGACAAGGTATGACTCACGTATCCTTGTGCCAAGCTTCTCCGGTGCGCCTTCCCTTGTAACCCCTGGAGCATGATGGCGCGGATCAGCTTTTGGCGGCGGCGGGGGGGAATTTGTGGTGCCAATGTGTGCCGATTTCCCCGGTCTGCACATTGGAACGGTTTTGCTTTGCGAAGATGAGCCCATGTCCGCCTTTCAAAGTTCTCGCAGGAGCCTCACAAACTGAGCCCAGGAAGTAGCCAAAAAGAAAGCCAACCAAAGGGAAACGAGGAGACCAACGGGGAGGCCAATGTTTGGGACTTCCGGTCAGGACCGGCCGTACCGCTGCGTGTCCGGGAACTGTGGGGATGGGCCAGGCGATCGATTCGGGAGAGCGGGGAGGATGGGAGCGGGGAGACGGCCCTGAGAGGGTTCCCTGCATGTCGCATCACCTTTTGGGCCTGGGGTTCCTTCAACGACAGGGGGGTTTCAGCGGACATCCCCTTTTGGGCAAAGGGGGCTGCTTAAAAATTGAGAACATGACCTTTGCAAAGAAACAGCCTGAGGTGAGCTTCTTGCGACTCTATCTTGGCGCTACGGGAAGCTCGGTTTGAGCAGACCGCAAGGCGAAAAATGCAAAGTTTGAAGTCCGCGGCTCAGTTGCAACGCGTGCTGGTTTTGGGTAGGCCTGACGACGACCCAAGCTCCTTCGGATTGGCAGGCGGGGGGGGGGGGGGATGGCGGGAAGGTTCAGAGGGGCGGATGACCCGAAAACCCTCCCCCCCCTTGTCGCCCCCTCCCCTCCCCCCCTCCCCCCCTCTTCTCCCCATATGTTTTGTTTGTGGCACCAGCCTTTTGCCACCCCTGTCATTTTTCGGCCACACCCAGCTTTTTTGTTTGTTCTCCCTTTATTCTTCTCTTTTTGGGGGTGGGGGGTGGGTGGGTTTGGCCCTTCGCGAAAATGGTTGAAGGTACATCGTGTTCTCCACACAAAGTGGTCAACCCCAAGAAGGAATTTGTGGGCTCTGTTCCTGCCAGCGTCACTGGGCAACTGGGATGACCATCACCCACCGCGAGCTTAGACCATGGAGCAGGTGATGGGCGAGCCGCTTGCAAACGCTTTTACGTCTGGGATTCGAGTCACCGTGACTCTGAAATCGGCGTGTTGGCCGCAGCGAACTTGTCTGAACACCACCTTCCTCACTTTCAAAGCTTTCAGCCCTCATCAGTTAGAATGACTGGGATCAAGATAGATGGTTCTATTTCCAAACCATTGCCTTGTGAACCAGCTGGGGATCTCAGCAGTGTGTCTCCAGGAGAGAGTGGTAACCGCTTCTCCCTGTTTTTTATTTTATTTTTAAAACAAGTCCCCCCCCCCAAATAAAAAACCTGAGGGGGAGTTTTATTATTAGGGGTCGCCGGTTTGGGCCTACATCCAGTTGATAGTTAATAAGGAACTAGACTTCCAAAGCAAACATCCCAACCTCCACACGAGATTCTGTCAACATATCCTGCAGCTGCTGTTCTATTTGGAAGGGACATGGGGGGCTCACTCAATTTCCCACAAAAACCAGGGGCTCACGCCACGCATCTTCCCATGTCCTTTACAGTAATCGCACATGGGTAGGTTTCAAAACAGGTTTTCCTTTTGGTTTCTCTTTAAAACATGCCCAAAATGGTAAACTTTCAGACATGTAAAACAAATACAGGTATTTCGACAACACACACATGCAGACGAGTGACAATTCCTTGGTGGCCGGTTAGACGTCAGGCGCCGGCCTATGCTGGCGAGGGCAACATCGCCTTCGGAGACAACCAGGCCCGCCTCGGCGACGAGGCCGGAGCAGATCCGCATGCGATGGGCCGATTGGTTTGGACGTGCATGCGATGGACCAAGGCTATGACGAAAGCACACCTTGCTGTAGCTCCAGTGCTTCCGGTTATTGTCGCCAAGGTATCCCGAAGGAGAGATGGATCTGGCCCGCATCTTGTGCGGAAGTGACAAAAGAGAGCTCCAGGTGGTGTCTTCCAACGAGGACGCCTTTCGCATTCCGCCCACGCCCAATCCGGGGCCCACGACCACGCCACGGCCCACATTCCTTCCCGAGGCCGGCGGGTGGGGGCCCCAAAGGAGGTTTGAAGGGAGCCCCAAAACCCTAGGGTCTTGAGAATGATCCGGGATAGCGACGCCACCTTTCGGGTTTGTTGGGCCCTTAAATGGGGGGACACCTACCACTAGGAGGAGTCACACGCGTCGGAACATAGCCATGTACGTGAACTTGACACTGACACTCGGTCTGAAGGTTGGCTTTTACATGAACCATGGTCAGAAGACTCACCCATTAAAGAAGACCCATCGTATGGACCTGGTTGAACGCTTCCCAACAGAGGGACCAAGAGGCCCTTGCTTTTTTCACCAC
>CAUJNA010003756.1:182500-230000 GCA_963377175.1 Effrenium voratum | reverse complement strand
AACCCACAAACCCACAAACCAACAAACCAACAAACCAACAAGCAAGCAAGGAAGCCAGCAACCAAACATACAGACGGACAACCAGACAGACAGACAAGCCAACCAACCAATCAACAAATGAACGAACAAACGAACGATCAATCAATCAATTAAACAAACAACCAAGCTCACAAACAACCACACAAATACACAAGCACACAAACACACGAACACATAGACACACACAAGCAAACAAGCACATAATCAATGTAACCAAGCACACAAACCAACACACAAGCAAACACAAAAGCAAGCGCACAAACGAGAACAAACACCCAAACAAGCAGACAAACAAGCACACAAACGAACACACCAAGACACAAACATACAACCAAGCACACAAACAATCACAAAACACAAGCACAAACAAACACGCAACCGAACACACAAGCAAACAAACACACAAACAAGCACACACACACACACCACAAACAAACACACAAACAAGCACACAAACAAACACACAAACACACGCACACACACACACAAGCAAGCACGCAGCCATCACACAAAGAAGCACACCACCAAACACACAAGCATCCACAACCAAAAACAAGCGTACAAACAAGCGCACGCACACACACGCACAGAGTCACACAAAGAAGCACCCAACCACTACACCAATACCACAAGCACACAAGCAAAAACACAAACACACACACAGACAAACAAACACACTAACAAATACAAAGGCAAACAAATACTCGAAGACACAAACAAGCACACAAACAAACACACAAGCAAGCACAAACGCAAAAACAAGCTCACAAACAAGCACACAAGCAAGCACAAACACACGTACACAAACAAGCCCACAAACAAACACACAAACACAAACAATCACACACACAAGTGAAGCAAGCGCGCAAGCACACAAACACACAAGCACCACAATTACACAAACACACACATGCAAACAAACACCCCACACACAGACAAACAAGCACACACAAATAAACAAACACACAAACAAACACAAAAGCAAACACAGACACAGACACACACACACACACACACCCACACATGTTTGAACAGGGCATTGGCCTAATTCTCGGGGGGGGGGGCCCGAGCTGGGATGGGCCGAACAAGGGGAGATGGAATGGCGTGGGTCCCTTTGACAGGGATTGATCTCAAGAACCCTTCCCACCGCCCACCAACCAACATGATGTTGTACAGAGCCCTCGTTCAAAGGGAAAGTCTTCCAGGGTTTGCGTACTGCCATGTTTGTGGGTGTGTCTTCGTTTGTTTGCGTTGTTTTGAAGGGAATCCGAGGGAAACTGGAAACCCTCCACGTTTAGGGTCCCATACCCAATTTGGTGGATTTCCGTTTTGTCCGACGCCTCCTGTGCGAAGAGTTGGACACGGCAATGCTGCACAACTTATGGCAAGTCCACCTGCGGGTTCCCACGAGGCCGCTGACAAATCTCTTAGTCCGGCTTCATGGAGCATAGTAGCCATGTGCGAATCTCTGCAGATCCATTGGTTTTTGGTCGGCTTTCAAATCCAACCTCTACAGCATGGGGGGTTCTTCCTGCGACACCATAGGACCAGGTTTTCAGAACCCTTCGAACCCTGCAGATCAGAAGGTTCTGTGGGAATCTGTGTGGCTGAGCGGGATTTTGAAGCCACCCTCCAAAGAGGGTGTTGGTTGTTTCGGGCGTCTGGCAAGGTTTGTGTCAAGCGCCAGAATAGGAAAAGCTCTAGAAGGTTCCCCCCCAAACCTCAAGAACACAATCGATCGATTCGACGTGACACCTCTGCTCCAGGCTTCTGGGCCAACGTTGGTGGGCCCGGCCGCCGTTTGGGCAGGGTTCCTGAGCCAGGGTCTAGGGGACCAGATAGGTTTTTCTTCTGGTCTCCATTTGAACCAAATAACCCAACCCGTGCGTGATACTGACGGACAAAATCCACAAAACGCACCAGAGATGGATGAAAGCCTATGACCGGGACAAACCGCTTTCCAAGAGGTTCAGCAACTCAACCATCCACAGAAGGTTCACCCGTTTTCCTTTGAGGTGTTCCCTTTCTATGGGGCTTCTGTGGGTCATGGATGGTACCTGGTGCAGTCCTTGCGTTGCGTGCCCGGCCGCTGGCGACTTTGCTGGACACAATTGGGACTGCCGCTCGCTCCAATGCCGCCATTTTTCAAGGCCACAGATTCATTCTCACATGATGCCTTGGCTCGCATCACAACTCCTCATCTTTGTTTTGTGCTCTCATTGTCCGCCATTCGCTGGGGACTCCTCTTAAACCTCCCAGGGGAGGTATTTTTGCGACAGGAAATTTTGGTCGACTGCTTTCTACTGCACGGTGGGGTCAAAATGAACAGCAGGAATTGGACCGCCCGAAAATTTTGGTCGACTTGTTTCTACTTCTCCAGCTGGCCACCCAATCTTCTGGGGGACACTTCCCCATTCTTTCCAGGGATCCTTGTTTTCAGAAAACCGTCAAAATCCAAGTAGAAACAGCGTTCGGTTTTCGAAAAGAACGATGGTGGCAAAGAATGGAAAAGGAATCAAGCCCTAGAATTTGGGGCTGCGAGTGGTTAGTTGGATCAGCCAGGCAGCGGCACTCAAAGCTCCTCCGTGGGCGAGCTGGCGGCTTGGGACTAAGGGGGAGATGAGGAGCTTGGGGCGTCAAACATGGGGACTTGGACCCCCCAAAAACGGTATAAAATGGCGGTGTTTTCCTTGGAGTTGGTGTCAGTTTGAAGGGACACCGCAAGGAACACCACCTCTTTTTTTTTGGGGGGGGTCCCTTCTTTTTGAGACAAGGCCGTAGGGCCGTAGAGTATGTAAGGATCCGAAGCCATACCACCCAACTTGCGCGCATGGGGTCTGAAAAGTGCCTAGTTGGTCCCAAAATCCAAGGTAGCTATCTTTTCTCATTGAACCCGGAGACAGGAAAGGGGTCGCAACGTCGCAACATCTATGTGCTTGACCCCTTTTCCCGCCCGCCGCCTGGGATCTGTCGTTAAGTTAGGTTCAATCATGCCAGTTGCCTCTGGGGGACTCACCGAACTTCCCGCAAACCAAAACGTACATGCCAATGCGGTGTGTCTCAAAGAGGGATTCTCCAAATAGGGCCGGCTTCCTTCCGTTTTTTCTTTCAAGCCGACCCCAAAAAGGGGTACCCTTGCACCCCCGGCACTTCCTTTCGTTTTTTCTTTCAAGCCGACCTCAAGAAGTGGCCCTTGAAATCTCCGCAAAGGGATCTCCGGGGCGGATTTCGTTTCGCCTTCCGGCCCAGTACAAGCAGAACCCGGAGCTCTCTGGGCAAGGGGGCTCCAGCAGCGGTCCCATCCCAGGCGGCAATTCGAATTCGCGCATGTCGCTTGGGTGCCGAGGTGGCGTCGGAGTATTTGGAGGCACCCCCCCAAAATGGCAAGCCGGGTTTTCCCTCTTGGCTTCCCTTCAAAAGCAAGCCAAGAGAGGTCCTGCCAAGGAATTGGAGTCTAAATATGGGTTTGTCTTTTTTTGGACCTTCAAAATGGCAAACCGGTTGTTCCTCTTGGTTTCTCTTTTCAAGACCAAGCAAAAAGGGTTGTCCTACAAGAGACAGACCCATATGGGTGTTGGCGTTTCTTTTGGAGTGAGTACCCTTTGTGCGGTTTGTTTTGGGGAGCACAAGGGAAGCTATCCATTTTGGAGGTTCGGCCTTTTGAATGCGCTCGCATGCGGCTGCTTCTTTTCGGACACGGGCTCAATGCTGCATGTCAGCGGCACGCCGCAGGGGCGCAGCTGGCAGTAGAGAAGTGCCCGCCCTACGCGACCCAGTACTGGGACCCGCCCGGGCCCCATTGGAAGGCAGGTCTGTGGCAGTCACCGAATTGTTTAGAGATCATTAGGATGGCGGGGGAGGTATTTGGGGGTGGGAACCAAATATACAGAAACGGAGGTTAGGGGGGGGGGGGGGGGGGCTTGCTTCGGCAAGGCTTCGAAAAGAACTGTGCAAGACCGTGAATTGGCCCCATCGGGCACAATTCGGCCCTTTTGTAGGTGGGAGATGATCCTTTTGGAAAGTATCCTCTGCCTCCAAATGAGGCGCACAAAGGTTTGACCATCCTGTTGATTCTGCACATGGTTGTGGGTAGACCATGTCAATAGGCTCTGGACTGGCAGCGTTTCATTGGGGGCCGCCCACCCCAAAACGCAAGACACCCATTTTGCCTCGGGCAAACGGCTGTTGGGAGACGTATGTGCACTCCCAACTGTTTGTTTACATGCTACCCATTGAAACCGCCCCCTTTGGGCCGTCGAAAAGGAAGATGGCCTTCCAGGATCTCTACAGTGCGTCTCAAGGGCAAGGAACCCTGACAGGGACTCGGTCCCTTTCAGCAGGAGAATGCTCCAAACCACCCCTTCGAACGTCGTCAGGTTCCGTGTTACTTGGTGGGAGGGTCACCCAAAAGGAAACTGCCGTGAAGAAAATCTGCCCGAGGTTGTCGCCGCCGGCGGGGCAGTTCATTTGCAGCTTGTATGTGACCTGCGGCAAGGCCGGCGCTTGAGCTGCGACGTGCACCACAAAACGCCGTTGGAAAAATCAAGTCCACGGGTTCCCGAGCATTGACATGGATGGCTTAGAGAAGGCAGCAGTGGTGCGGCCACAAGTGGACCTTCAGATACATTTTGGGAGCCCAGAGAATGGGCGAGAACGGCCTCCCTTTCCCAACCAAATGAGTGGCCGTTCTCCCACCCTCTGAGGTATGCCAAACCAAGGGACCCTCTTGGTTGGCAACAGGTTTTTCGGATTCGACGTGTCAGGATCATGATTTGGACCTCCAAAATGGCGATTGTCATCCTAGCTTCCCTTCAACCCCGCCTTCTTTGAGGGTACAAGTTACCAACTCCAAAAGTCACACCCAGAGCCATGGTGAGAGGGTCGCAAGCCACCGTTTGATCGGCGATGCGGCAGATGGACGTGGTGTTGGGATGCCTCTTTGTGGCCGAAGGCTGGTCGCTGGGTTGGTTGTCGAATTATGCTCCTCTTTGGTTGGATTTAAAGCCCCACATTTTTTGGGGGGTTCCCCTCAAGAGAACGGACGGGGGGGGGGAGGGCTATGACAGGTCAACGATGATAGTTTTTGTTAGCACAGTTTGTGTGTAGTCGAAAAGTGAGCATATTGACCAGTCATGGATCCTTCTGTTTCTTTTGGGGGGTGGTTCAGCATGACCTGTTGAGTCAATTTTGCTTGGGTTTCCCTTTGGCGGGATGAGGTTTTTCAGGGCATATTAGAAGGAACACTCAAGGCATGCTGCTCATACACTTGAGAGGGACAGCCAAAGGGGATCATGAGGTTGGTCGTCCCGATTTCTCTCCCACTCGCACGGGCTGGAGCGGGCAGCCTGTATTCCTTTTGCCTAGAGCCTACGCGGGGTTTGCAGAGCACAAAGGGAATGGACACCCATTTTCTTGGCATATGGGTGTGGCTGTTTTTTGGGGACCCCCCCAAAATGGCTTCGGTTGTCCTCTTGGTTTCCCTTTGAAACCAATCAACAAGACAGGCCCATATTGTCAGGGCCCAGAACTTGTGGCCAAAGGGAAGCCCGGTGAACCTCTGGGACAGTGAGCATGCTTGTTTGGCGTGGGCCGCACAACATGTGGGACTCTTCGGCTCGGTGCTGTTGGAGTCGTTCTAAAAGAAAACCAAAGGGACATCCCCTATCCAACCCGATCTTGAGAGAAAGCCATGCATGGAGCCAACACTTCTCGCAGTTTCCTAGTTGGGCATGGGGATTCTCAAGGATCCGAGCTGAAAGGCCAGTGATGCAGGCTTGGTCGCTCATGCTGTAGCTATCATTCCTCATATCTTCTCATCCGAGGAGTCGAAGGTCGCAGCCTTCTTCTTTTGTCATCTTTTGCTCTTCCACTTTTCCCGCTGACCGCCTGCGGCCGGTTCCTTTTGCCATGTATTTGGCGCTTTGAAGTTGCCGGACTTCGGGGCCCTTGAGCCCCTCCTGTCGTGATTCTGTGCGGCGTTTCGCGCACAAAGGAAAATTGGTTTTGGTCAATCTCTCAGTGCAGCAGGTTCTTACCTCGGCCGTCAGGCCCGCCTTTTTTTTTGGCCCCCGCCCCACCTGTGTTTACAGCTGGGCCACCATCCCTTTGGTGTTTTCCATGGACCTGGCCATCAAACCCATGAAGTTTCGGCGGCTCCGTGGAAGGTGCGGATCTAGTGCGGATCGGATCCGGACCAAGCGATGGGATTGATTCTTGCTGATAGGCAGGGAATGAGTTGGAATGACCCCGATTTAAACCCCATCCCTTCTGGTTCCCTTTTTCAGGCAATCCCCCAAACGGTTCATTCCCAACGCCAGAATGGTGATTCCCTACCTAGAGCACCAGCAAGGAGTGTGACTCGAGAGCTGTCGCTAGGCCTTCTGTGCCTGAACATCTTGCTGCTGGTCTCCGTTGGCCTCGCTGGAGGCGGGGGACCAACATTTCAACACCGAAGACCGCGTGTGGTTTCGGTAAAGGGAAAGGAGCAAACCACACCTTTGGGGGCGCTCTGATGTTTGGATGTCGGGGGAAGATCGAAAGGTGGATGAAGGATCCAGTCCATTGGCAGGATTCTTTGAGGCGAGACTGCTGAGATGCGTGACATGGACTGAGCTCCTAAACAGAGGCGGTGTCAGAAGCTCCCACGACTGAAAATATATCAAGCTGCCTGGACCTGTTTCTGGTTGGTTGTTTGTGCAAACCGGCACTTGCTTGTGCCCGGGTTTTGATTGTGGCGACAGCGTTTGACCCACGATGAGCCTGAGAGTAATCCCGCTTCAAGGTTGGACACCCAGGCGCGGAGGCGCCAGTGAGAACTGTGCAAACCATGCGCCGACATTTGCCAAACCGCTGGGATGTGGTTTTGGGAGAAACGTCCCACATACTTCCAATTGGTTCAGCCCAGACTGAGCACTAGAAGAATTGGGAGACTCTCAGGCGGAACATGATGTTTTAGGCCAGTTGGGTTCCATGTGGACCAGGGCATACCTTCGTCCTGGCAAGAGATCCTGTATGCTTCGCCAGGTGAGATGGACGTGCCTGTGGCTTATGCCAACGTGGCCAGGGACCCCGGCGCTTCAAGCCGCTCCTTTCGGGTTCTCGCGCGAAAAAACCACAGCTTCTCGCTGGCTGTGGGAGAAAAGACTCGGCTCATTGCCAGCACCCCATTTTGCTCAGGCGGGCGTGGCTAGGAGTGCTTCCTGTTCCGATGAGGTCCGCCACTTTGAGAAACGTTTTTCTGACCGGCAGAGAGGAAAGAATCGGTGTGAATCAGTGAAGTGGGAAAAAGACGACACAGGTCCGAAGATGCAGCTTCTCAAGGGACCACTTGTATAAATAATGTTGTGCGGTAGAAGCTGATATTGGTGGGCTGTGCATCCGAAACCCACAGGAGCATGCTTTTTCTTTGAGGCTCGGCATGTTTTTGGCGCTTGTTCTGAATGGAATCCAAATAGGGACCCCCCATCCATCTTGGGTGGTTTCCCTCATTTTGGTTGTCTTTGGGCATCCCCAAAATTTCTGTTTTGGTTTTCCTTTGAATCCCCCGAAAGGGAGCTGAGGGAGAAGAAGGGGTGATAGCGGCTGGCCTATTCACTCTCTATATCTCTATCCATCATACCAGCCAATATTAACTCTGAGAATTGGCTGGAAAAAAGGATGACCGTTCCCCTGTGGTTGTCTTTGGGCATCTCCCAAATTTCTCTTTTGGTTTTCCTTTAGATCCCCCCGGTTTCGGGGGCACCCACTCCAAAACACGAGCGACGCCGGCGACGCAAGCGGCGCGCCACGCGCCCGAGTGCCTCATGCCGCTGACGCTCATCGCCCTGATCGCCGGCCTGGTGGCCGCAGGCAGCGCCGGGCTGCCGGGGCCCTAGGGCCGTCGGTCGCCTCGTTTGGAGCGGAGGGTTCGGTGGTGATGAAATGCTTTGGTGGTGAAGTCTTGAAGTCTTTCCGTTGTTGGCCGTGGGTCAGAAATAGGGCAACCCCAAAGTGGAACCGAGCCCTGGTAAATGAACACATGGACTACAATCTGCGTTTTTTTTTTCTTTTTTCTGGTGGATTCATTTTGACCCACATGCAAGAGCCCCTTGAACTCCGACTCCGAACCAATCCAAACCGCCAAGCTGCAAGGAAGATCTCTGCAAGCTCTCGATTGAGAGAAAGCCGGTTCTTTGTACCCAAGCCAGGGCGATTCTTAGGACCAATGGGTTCGGGCTGAATTGGGTTTGGGGCAAAGGCGCACTCAAAGGAGCTAAGGGACTCCAGATGAAATTGCCATTTTTTTTTTGAATCATTGATGAATCATGTTGATTCCCTTTGAAGGACCCCCCTTCCTTTTTGAAAAGCGGCGGTTTCTCTGAAAAAGGGGGGGCCGTGGCGTATCTAAGTTGTGATGTGGCTTTTGGAAGCCCATCTCTTCAAGTCCAAAAGGTGTGGAGGTTTCCCACTGTACCACAGAACCTCCCTGAAAGAAGGAATCAAAGCGAGCCCCTTTGGATTGGACCCCTGGTTCTTGAGAAAGGCGAAAAAGAACCGTTCCGGAACACCTCCAGCCCCCAATCCAAGCCACTTCGAGGGAAGATGAGCTTCGAGCCCTTGGGAGTCGCGATGGAACGGCCTATCGACCTGGAAGTCGAACCCGAAGGGCCACTCTGGGCGTGTCTTCGTTTCCACATGGCCCCAACTCGTTGGCTCTTCCCTTCGGTTTCCCTTCGGTTTCCCTTCGGTTTCCCTTCGGTTTCCACGGAAAGAAAGAACTTCCGGGGGTAGCTCCAAAAAAGCGACCAGCCTGCCACCCCGGCTCGCTCGCTTCCGGGAAACCCGGAGTCCGAGGGACCCCCCCGTCCACGAGATGGTGAGCGCGGGCGCGGTGTGCGCCATCTTGGCCCTGCTCTTGGCCAGGGGCCCAGTCCGGAAGTGGCTCCGGAAGATCCGATCGGTTCCATGGGCTCATTGGCCGATTGGAATGACCCGAAAGAAAAGCCATAACCAGGGGTCGGTGTTGGGCAGGAAATGAGCTGATTTTTCGCCTGCATCCTCGATTGGTGTCCTTTGAGGCTTCAAGGGGATCCTTTTGCGATTCATTCCCAACGCACGGACTGGTCATTCCCTGCTGAGAACCAGCAAGATGTGGGCGTGTCTTGAATTCTATGCCGGGGAACGCTTCAAAAGTGGGTGGTTGACACCTATATGGGTCTGTTGTTTTTTAGGACACCTTGTTTGGATGGTTTTTACGAAAGGGGAAACCAAAAGGACAACCTACTTTTTGGTGGGTACCATACAAAACGACTCACCGATATTGAGCTCAACTGGATAAGAAGTTGCATATGGTTGGCATGATTGGTTGGGGACACGCAGACGCACAGACCCAGACAGGTTTACACCGGGCCAAGGTTCCTTTGCAAGGGAAATCATGACAACTTAATTTGACCAGTGCCAATTGAGCAATCTGTGAACAAGGTGGCAGTAGCGGTGGTTTTGAGATGACTCGGTGATGACTCGCGATCATCCTACTAAGCACAGTGCTTCAACAACCAAGCACTGGTCCGCTTTCAAGGGAAACCGAAAGCACTGTTGGCTTAGGGAAACCAACAGCCGCACAATTTTCCGGGGGAAGCCTAAAACAAGACAGACCCACTTTGTGGTTTCAGCCATGGTTTAGGAACATAGCTAACCTGTAGCTCACTTAAGTCGAGTTCTTGAGCCATGCAGATGCTTTTCGCTTTGTAGAAGGGTTTTAGATTCGTGCCATGAGCAAGAGGCACCGGTAATTTCTCACCTCCCCAGTTTCTGGATGGATACCTGTGGGAACGAGTCTTAAACAAACTTTGGCTGGTTCAGCGACCGCAGGGCAGCGACAGCGTGTCGAACCCTCCAACTTCGTTTCGCGGCGTGTTGTCTGGCATTTTACCCGGGGGGGCTTCAGCCTTCCACGTTTTCTGTTTTGGTGTTGGTGGTTCATCTCTTTTCCCCCGGTTTCGGCTGAATGAATATGCATTTGGGATGCCCAGGTTTTCCTTTTTGCTCTTTCCCGACAGGTCGTGGCCGCGATCGTCTTGTCGTGCCTGGGGCTTTTCTCGCACTTCGCCATCACCAACTTCATCTCCAAGGCTGAGGCGGGCGGAGCCCAAAAGGGCCGAGGGAAGGGAAGTAGCAAGGTGGGTGGGCGAGTGTTCTTGTTTTTTTTTTTGGTGTTTTTTTTTTTTTCTTTCTGGGGGGGGGCTGGATGAACGACTTTCGCGGTGTTTTCGGGGAGGCGTGGGAGATCATCCTAGGGGTGGAAGCGGCCCAGTCTTCGGCTTTCGCTTTTGGGGCCAGTCTTTGGCTCTGGGCCTGCCGAGCACCTCAGCAGTTTGGGGCGTTTCGTGCGGGTCTCAGCTGTCTCTGTGTTGATGTGCTTTGCAGACATTAGAGGGTCGTTGATGGTAGTAGCTCGCATCTGAAGCCAGCGGGTTTCAGAAACAGCTGAAGCCTGTCTCGTGAAGACTAGCATCCATTTCGGCGATCAAATGGCTTGTTCACCTCAGGCAAACCACCGGCTGTTCCCGCTAGGCGGCTGCCCGCGTGGCTTCAGACCACGCCCAGGCCGGGTTTGGGGTTTGGGGGGGCCTTTGGCCAGTTTGTTGGGTTCGAAACGGGTTCAAAACCGATCCAGTGTAGAGTTTGATTCGGATATCCGGCCTTTGAGTCTTTACCTGGTCTGGGGTAGACCACTGCCAGTTTCGATGGTGACTCATATCTCTTGTTTTCTTCAATTATGTCCATTGTTGTTTTTTTCGGGGTTTGCCTTTTCCAGGAATCATGGGGGTAGACGCGACACAGGGATCTTGCTGATTTGTTGAATGTGCCGACCGGCTGTGAGCATATCCAACTTGCCAAATAGAAGAATCAGGTTTTTGTTCTTCCTAGCGCTTCTTGTCCACTTGTCCCCACTTCCATTCACATGACACGGAAGCAAATTGCCAGTTCCGTCCCACTGGGCGTGAAACATCCTCGCAGCAACACGCCGCCGGCGACCGCCGGTGCCTGAGCGCCATGGAGTCTTTGCAAGTGGAAGCTCCAAGGGTCCCAATGGTCGTAAGGGCGGTGCCTAGGACGTGGACGCGGAACTTCCTCCTGGGATTTGGCGTTCTCGCCGCGCATGTGGTTTTGATCTGCATCTTCTTCCGTCGCGAGCCACCCCGGCGCGGACTCTTGGGCTGCTGATTGAATTTGCGGACTTTTGTTTGGCTTTTTGGTGAATGCTGTATAATATTTTTTCTCCCCTACACAGCAAGCAGTTAAAGTTTCTTCGCGTGGGGATCGAGCCATCCAGGAACGTGCGCGGACATGCAGTATTCCGAGGACCCCATACCTGCAATCTCCGTGGGCCTTGCGGAAGCAGTCGCGGGCTGGGAGACTTGTCCTAGCGGGGTGGCAAGTCTGCAGATGGGCTTGGGAGCTGGCTTCAGCCCTCTCTTTCCACCAATGGGTCTTTCTGCCGGGATGTGCCGCAGATTCCGCGTACCACTGGACTATAGCCAGGGGATAGAGGGTGGCAGCATCACCGTGACTGTGAAGCGCGCCCGTGCTGCCGGCAAGGAGGATGGCCAGCTGTGGTTGATGCAAGGTGAGCAACAGTCAAAACCGGGGTAGATGAAGGTTAAGGGACAATCCCCTTGCCATAAATAGCTGCGGATATCCGCCTTCTTAACTTTTTACATGGTTAATCCCAACCTTAAATAGCTGCGGATAGCCGCCTTCTGAAAGTTATTGAAGCATGGTTAATCCCAACCATAAATAGCTGCGGATATCCGCCTTCTTAGTTATTGAAGCATGGTTCTGGGTCGACCAATTTCATACCGGGTTTTGAGCAAGTGACTCAGGTGGCCCTGGCTCGCCCTCGCATCCCTTGCTCTACGGTATCCAAGTTCCCGGGAAGGTGTCGTATACGCTGGACCACCGCGGCACCGGCTGGTCCACAGTATTGGACTGCCCGAAGGTCCGCAACCAGCCGGGCACACTGCCTTGGGGCACCACTTGGATGAAGTGGGTGGCCCAGTTGCCCAGTGGCCTCCCTTTCTCCTTTTTTGGGAAGGGTTTCCCTTTACAGTCACCACCAAAAAAGGGATGCCCTTATCCTATGGAAATCCACTGTGCATCTGAGGTAGGCCTTGGAAATGTCTCCGTCGAAACGGTTGATGCTTGCCTCATGGAGATCTCCAAGGACATCGGCGCACCCAAACATTTCACGGCTGCCAATGCAGCACGAGACTTGGCTTCCATCATCATGGCAATTCAAGCCGAAACGAACAGCACGGCGGACGTGGGGATCCACGGGTTTTCCTATGGAACCGTATGGGCTCGACGCTTCCTGGAATTGCAGGGAAGGGAGTTTCCTATTATTGTCTCGCATGTCGGCATTGATGGTGTTTGCAGTGGAGACTACGACTTTGGGCAATATGCCCTGGCGGCGAATCGTGCGGGACAGCGGCTGATGGACGAATATTGTGATGCAGATTGTCGCATCAAGTTAGGAGCGCCTGAAAAGGGTTCTGTTTCCGTTTGGTTTGGGGAGGCTGTGCGGGAGATTGACAAGGCCATTGCGGATGGGTCAGCAGGTTTCTGTGGCACGTATTTGTGGGAGCGATTTGTGAAGGCATCTGCTCTTTCAGGCTGGACAGCCAAGGCGTCAGCCAAGGAGGCATTGGGTGTGCTAGGCTACTTGGGTGTTACACGCGGACTGCAGGGGATGCAAGAATATGTCACGCTGGTTCTCACCCTGCGGCGATGTGTCAGAGATGCAGCCGCCAAGACAATCCCGCCTGATTTTTGGCAGGTTGCTTCCTCAATCGAGTCAGGCGCACTCCGAGCCGCCTTGTACTTGCAAGCCAAGCCCCCGGATTTTTCTGCGATTCTTCACCACATCGTCAGCTTCGGTGACATGTGGAAGGGACCTCCAGAGCTACAGGCTTGGGGGTCGGGGGAGGTGCCGCGTGATGGGTACTTCTGTCGCCTGGACTCATGGCGGCGCTTCTTTGACGAGCGGGTCTTTTGGGCGCCCGACTTTGTTACACTGATGAACAGATATGAGCATGTGTTCAAGAAGCACGGCTATCGGGAAAGTGCGGCGCTGGTCCATAGCAACGGCCACGCCGCGAGCAACGTGACGGTTCTCGTAACGAATGGCGACTTGGATGGGCAGACTCCCTTACGATCTGCCCGCGCCACCTTTGATGCTTTGCCGACTTGCAAAGCAAAGGTGGAGCTTCCAGCGGGACGCCACTGCGTATCTTCGGATTATTGCCTGCAGGAAGTGGTGAAGGCGTTCTATAGCAGTCCAGTATCCTGCTCAGATTCGCTCACTCCGGACAAGTCCAGTGACCTTGGGCAGGCTCTGGAACGGTTCAATTCGGGGAGCTGTAACAGAAACAATGTAAAGTGGTTCCAAGGCTTGGAGGATGTAGATATATGTGGGCTGGAACATCACAGCTTCACTTGTCGCAAGAGCAGTGCAGAAGAGAGTGGCCCCTTTGGATTTGCGGGCGGCTCTGGACTTTGCGACAAATGTTTTGCAAGATGCGTCCAATTGCTGGGCCGAGCAAATGTGCAGAACCCAAGATGCATTTGTGCAGCAGAGGCGGCGAGGTGCGGAGCCAGAGGCAATTGCGCAGAGGCTGGGGTTGCATTCTGCGCGAAAGAAGCTTCGGACGCTGGCTGTGATGACGAGTGGTGCACAAAGACTTTCGGAAAGTCATCATTGATCGCCATTTAACTCTATTAAAGACGTTAGCAGCTGCATGTACTCTGAGTGAGCAGAGTCAAGCCATGTGCCCATCTGCAAAGAACCGTGCTGCGCGGCTCAGCGATTTGATTTGCAGCAGTTTGCCTGTGTGAGATTGTGTAGAGGTGATGATACCACGTAAGGGTCTACGGGGGTGTCTTTTTAGTGTTTTGGGGGAGCCGGGGAGCCCCCAAAATTGTTTTCCTCTTGGCTTCCCTTTAACGCCACCAAAAAAGGGGCGCCCATATACATCCTCAGGCCTTTCAGACATCCAAATCCCACTCCAGACAATGACGTTGAGCCGGCTCCCCGTTCACAGTTAGCCCGCTCGTGTGAATGGTGTGCTGTTTTGGAGTTGGTGTTTTGGTTTTGAAGGGAAACCAAAAGGCCATCCATGTTCGTCACCGCGCTACCAGGTAATTCCAACGGTTGGATCAGAAACCCCGGGGGCGACCTGAGCTTTTGATTTTGTTTTGTGCACCTCCAGGCTTCTTTTTTTATTGGCATTCGGGCAACCTTCAACCAGGAGGCTACCCGAAGTCCAAGCTGTTCGGGCCCGCGCTCCCAAGTTTTTCCTTTGTTTTTTTTTCCGGAGCCGAAGCCGTGGCTCAGCACTTTTCTCGGAAGGTGACTGGCTCCAAGCGGTTTGTCGTTAGATGGTGTTTGTGGCGGGGTCTTCGGGTGATTTCATGTGTGAGAATTGTGTGGAGGTATCGTAGCTGCAAGCGATTGATGTCGGCTTCCATGGCTTCGGAACCAGCTGACGATGGAGTTGATAGCCGCTGGGAGCTTGTTTCGCAGGTGGGTTCGTGAGCGGGTGGACACGTCTTGTGCCCCCCCTCTCCCAATGGCTGTGAAATGAACAAGATCGAGACACTAATTAATTTGGTTGGGCGTCTTGGACTTTCAGCTTGCCTTTTGGTTGAACAGTCGAACCGATGGATTTTGCCTCAGCCGAGGCATCCCTCCAGCCCCCCTCGTGTAGCTTTCCAGAGCGCAGGCATCCCTCGAGGCGACGGAGGAGTGGAGACTGCAGCAGGCCTGGGCCTCGAATTCTGGCCATGAATTTTAAGAATTGGAACCTCGAAAGTGATGGGTGGACATGAACCCCCACCGAATTTGGGTGTCCAAGGGTCCCTAGTTATTGTTTTATAGCTAAATATGTGTCTGTCTGTTCTTGGGGATGTCTGGCTCTGTCGGCTGTGATGTCTTTTTCTTTTTCCTCAACTCGGGGTAGGGTCAGATGCCATGCGCAGGGTCAGTGGGTCAAACTTAAACCCTGACGACCCCAAGCAAACTGCAAACCTGAAACCGTACACCTAAACCCATATGGCTGTGGGTCAAAACCTATGGTACCATTTTGGGGTATCCTAGGGCTTCAAGAACCTGTAAAAATGTCGTACCCTGACTAAAACATCGTGTTTTTTTCTCGATTTTCTGAAAACATTGTGTTTTCAGGAAAAACATTGTGTTTTTGATAAGACCCCTTAAACATGGGCTTCTGAGGCCAACCACTCATTTGGAGCAAAGGGTCAAAGGCAAGGGCCGGGAGTGGAATTCACACAGGCATCACCCATTAAGATTTCAACACGCTCTATACTGAGTATGCTTCAAATTCTAAGGACCACATTGATGAGCCTGACAGCCAGGGTGCGCAGCTGGCTTCAGTCTTTAAGTACCTTCACAGCAACAGGCACCTGAAGACTGGCGCCAGGTCATACCGAACCAGTTTGAAGGGGTGCTGGAATCCCAACGCTCCTTTTGGTGCAAAACAATTACCAGGTGACACCTTTTGAGATTGTTTTTATGAATTTTGAGTGTTTATTGAAAATGGGGCGGGATCCTGGCGGCTATCCGCAGAAACCCGCAGAAAACCCGTAGAAACCCGTAGCAAACCCGCAGCCCCAACCGAAAACATGGTGTTTCGGAAAACATTGCGTTTTCTAACCCGAGCTAAACCGTGGAAAGCCCGTAGCAAAGCGTGGCAAACCGTGGAAATTCTATGGGTTTTTCGGGTTCAATCACGAATGCGCTAATTCGAGAATGTTGCTGGAAAACAACGCAGTCGTGCGCAAAAGCACGGTCTTTGCTTGAGCTTGCGCGCTGTTCGAAGCCAGCACGCCCTCATCATGGCGTTGCTGCTTGACAAGTGTCATAAAACCGTGGTACTTTTGACTATTTGGGTCCCCGGCCTCCTTCTTTCAGATTGGAGTTGCGAAAGACGAGTGGCGAATGCGAAGCTGATTTCGTTACGAGCGCAAAAGGGGAGGGCAATGGGAGATTCTGAGGTTGAGATGATGCTTTTGAGATCTTTTGAGAACGGATGACGAGCTTCAAGGAATGCATGCGAAAATGCTTGAAATCGAAAATGCGGTGTTTCCCGAAATCGTGTTTTCCCAAAAAACATTTTTTTGTAGGTATGACATTTTCATCGGTTTATGAGGCACCGGTAGGTGCACCACCCATTTTAGTCTATTTTAGTGGGGATTGGGATGTTCACTCAGGGTACGATTTGGCTTTTGACCCATGGCCATATGGAGTTGGGTTAAATTTGACGCCTGGATTGCGCGTGGCCGCAATGCGGAATTGTGAAAGCATCCATGTCCGAATCCCTATTTTGCCACCCCTCTGCCTACTTTCGGCGAGCTCACCCATTCCGGGTAAACAAGCTCACCATGATGCAGATTGTTTTCCCAAGCTCCCTCAAACACGCAGTCGGCGGGGGGGGGGGGGAAATTTGGAGCTTTATTCATCTCCTCGTTGTGGAAGAGTAGGCAAAAAGGACCTGAGCACCCACCACTGTTGGAAGTTGTGTGTGTGTGTGAGTCATTTGCGTGCTCTGGGCATGTGTGTTTTAGGGTACCCTTTTTGGCTGACAGATTTCGGGGGTTCACCTACGTTGACATACCCGTATTGTAAACAGAAAGCAAGCACCCTGTTGCTTCTCACGGCCAACACGTAGCCGTTGCCCGCGACCGCCCGGAAGCGGGTGCACGAGACCTCCAAAAAGCCTGGCAGGCGCGGCAGAAACGCACTTCCGAGTTTCCGGGCCCCACCCCAGCTCCATGCTCCATACCCCCTTGGAGCGCGGCGACTTTTCTTGGTTATGTACTTCTATCATCAACACAACCCTAAACCTAAAACAGAAAAGGCAGCCTCGGATGCGTCGGACAGCCAGCTCCAAGCCAACCGAAACCTTAAACACCCTAAACCTAAACCCTAAAATCCCTACACCTAAACCCTAAAAACCTTAAGCCTAAACCCTACAAACCCTAAACCTAAACCCTAAGAACCCTAAACCTGCCAGCACGATCATACAGCATAGTAAGACCTTGTGGGCGACACGTATGTTTTTGTGGGTACTTTTACCTGTGTGTGAGCCCAGAATTTCAGAGGTGCGGACCCCCAAGCCATGGATCTTCAGCAGCTTTGACCTTTTGACCTGGAAGACACACCGAGCAATCAATCAGTGAGTCAGTCAGTGAGTCAGTCAGTCAGTCAGTCAGTCAGTCAGTCAGTCAGTCAGTCAGTCAGTCAGCCAGCCAGCAATGGGGCAGCGAGCCAAGTCACTGAGTCAGCCAGTTTGGGGATGCGACGTTGTCTCAGGGTGAGCTTTACTGGTAGTTTCACCCATCTCCTCAGGATGCAGAGAAGGCTGCGAAGAAGCCCCTGGCCCTGGGCTGGCGATCGAAGAAGGCGCGTGAGCGACGTGGCTTTGCGAGCGGAAGGATCCGCAGATGGGTCGTCCGGAAAGGCGATCTCTCCAAGAGGGTTTGTGGATGTGTTCGTTCCTGGTTGGTGTCCACAACAGGAACCTTTGTAGAGCAACCCAGCCACATGGCCCCTCTTCCATAGCCCTCCCATGCTTGAAGCAAGGGTAAAGCTACCCAAGGGGCAGGCGGGCACCAGCTGGATTGCCAGCCCTTCTTCCCAGCAACTGTGACTGTAGAGTAAAGTGTCTCGCTGGCAACTTGGCGATCTGGGCCAGTAGCCTTACGGGGCGTAGAGCTCCCGGAGTTCAAGGCAAACTGAACAGGGCTCCTTAAAAGATACATTTTGCCCATTTGAAACATGGCTTTTTCCACCAACATAAAGGGAAACCACCATTTACAAGGCAATGTTCAGGTGTATAATGTAAGGATCCCTGCTGAAGAGCTCGCGCACCGCCGCTCGAGATCCCAGTCTATGATCTAAGTTCCTTCAGCACTACCCCACCCCATTCTGATTCTTTAGGTCCTTGCCGTAGTGGGAATTTGATTCGCCCCTCGGGATCTTCACCGTCGAGTTCGCTGTGTGTCGTAGTTGTTTTGTTGAGAGCTTGAAGCGCCGTTCTAAAAAGAGTCTACCTCTGCAAAAGCAGTACTGAAAGAGGGCCTGACTCACCAAAAAGTCCAGATTTGAACAATCCATTCCAAAAAGACTCCATCTCTGACAAAGCCTCAGAAAGAGTCCAACTCGCCGAATCCGACTCAGCTCACCGCTCCGCGCTTGGTTCGCAGGTGCAGCCGGAGGAGTTTCTGGCGCTGGAAGAAAAGGCGGACATGGAGGGCGTCTTGTTTTTGTTTTGGTGCGGTTTGATGTCTTCAAGTTGCTTTTTGACACGCCTTTGCTCAGGAGCGGGGTCAGAGAGATGGCGAGATGGTGTGAATCAACTCCAGGAAAGCGCGAGGGTAGAGCGGGGTTTCAATTTCAGGCGCCATTCAAGTTTCGCTGACTTACCCCTCCGAACTTTTTGTGTGATCCTTTTTCCAAAGGGGGTCAGCCGGCAAACCCTGGCATAGCTCAAAACATAAGGGAGCCTTTGGTCTCTAGTGAGACTTGGGCGGGGGAAATGACATGAGCAACTGACAAAATGTTTGTAGTCTATTGTCTGTTTGAGAAGGACATAGTGACATAGGGGGTCGCCAAAAAAAACTGGGCTCCCAATGTCTGAATGTCCTTGACGGGAGCAAAGAGCGCTGCGCATATGCGCCGACAATATACGCCAGATGTCTGGGACGAGAAGGGAGGGCAGGTCCCCATGGTTCGTTCATTTCCCGACACAAGACGCAGGGGGCCCCTCCATGAGCCGCAACTTCACGTCATAGTCAGTGTTTGGCTCTTCTGTTTTTGCTACTGCTCACTTACTCTTGGCGGGCCAAGAGCAAAACGTTTTGCTGACATGCGGAGGGCCTCTGAAGTACCAATCACCGCCAGTCTGGGAATGTGTCACAATCTGGGACCTCTTTTGGGGGGCAGATTTCAAAACCGAAAGGAGACCGAAACGAGTTCGAACGGAAGCCCAAATCCCGCCATTGGCCTCGAGTTTGCAGTTGGTCTGCTAGGTGCCGGAGAAGCAGCCTTCAATGGAGACCTCCACTGCTTCGCCGGGGTCAAATGCGTGAGAGGTGTTGGCCAGCGATGTGTTTCGGGCTGGCGACTGGCCCCGCGTCGGTCTGTACTTAGGAAGGTGTTAGTAAGCCTGGTTACAACCCACAAAAGCCATGGTTACAAGTCTCCGTTCAGTGGGTTTTAACCAGGCTTACTAACCACTTGCCTCACGCAGCCTGCCTCTTTAAGTAGTGAGCTATACCAATTATTTGGCTGCTTGTCGGTTGCGGAATTCAGAGAACGTTGGCTTTCCGACTTTCCTGTGTCAGACAAGCATCGGTCGCATTTCTTCTGCGTCCCTTGTTATGCCGTTTTCGGAGGGTCGTTTGGAGCCATCGTTTGCCCACTGCGTCATCTTAGGTCTTCGGGCACGCCTCGTGCTCCGTTGCAGGCGAGATGTTGCGGACGCTTCGTGCGGCTGTTTGGCTGTTTGGTTCTTCGGCTAGGTCCCCCAGCTAGGTGCCCTTTCCCACCCCTTTGGTTGGGACGGTTCCCCTACTAAAATAGACAAACCAGAAAAAAGAAACGGTACCAACTCATTCTGACCTCTCAAATCTGGAGGACCTAGTCGGGCTTTTGGCTTCGGCTTTCCGAAGGAGCCGAAGGCTTCGTTCGAGCTGTCTTGGGCCAGCTGAAAAATGTGGCGGGGCATTCCAATGCCTCACTTGATGCCAGTGTTCTTGAGTACCCCGGGCCTGAAACGTGTCTTTTTGTCCTCCTGGCCTGGTGTTTGAGTTGTTCTGGAGGGTCACCGACATACAACACCACTCGTTCCGGCACGTCGTATCCCATTTTGAGGACACATCCATGCGAGGACCCTGCATTTGAGGTGCGCAAAACGGGGGCCAAGTCAGAATTTCCCGTATTTGCGACACCCTATGGTGGGCATAAATCGTGTACGGCCCACCCAAGGGGGCGCATTGAAATTCACGCCGCATGTGGTGGTCTTTTTAGACCTCCTAGCCATTCAACGAGAGCCAGACTCATGGCTTGCTTCAAGGCCTTGAAGCACCACGGGTGACAAGTAGAACACCAGGCCAGACCATCACCCCACTATGGCCCATCTTTTGGGGAACCAGCGGGTTTTTCCGTTGGAAAAGTGGCGGGGGAACCCCCCCCGAGTGGTTGAAACAGCCCAACGGGTACTCACAAAACGGTATGTGCCATGTTCTTTTCTTTTTCGTGAGTAGGAATTCGGACCCCCCCCCCCCCCAAAACGGGCAGTCGAGGCTATGCGGACCCCCCCCCCAAAAAGAAAAGCAAACAGAAAACACATAAATAGCAACAACAACTTGCCGTTTCCCTTTTGTTTTGGTTTCCCGGCTGAGAATTTCGGTTTTTGAACTTTCCAGGCAGACCCCTTGCAGGTGTCTGTGCTGGCAATTGGCGATGCCCCGAGCCAACCGGAGGCGACAGCTCGGGTGGAGTTGGGATAGAGACGTGACGAAGGGAAGAGTCGAACCCTATTTGGTACTGCCCGCAGGCAAGAAGAGAGGGAGGCGCTGTCCCCGCCAAAAAAAAGGGGCTGGAAAAAAGAAGTGGCAACTGCTTCCTGGCCCTTCAAGTCAATATGCTCCGGAGTATATCATGTTGCCGCTTGGCCACGATCAAAATCCCGTACCCCCAGTGAACATCCCAATCCAACCACTAAAATAGGTTCTAAAATGGGTGGTGATTTTCACCTACCCCAAAATGGGATCCCAAAACGGTTTTGACCACCACGGCCACTTTGGTATTCCTATTCCGCCCGTCCCCACCAAGCCACCTCAGCGGGTTCGCCGGCCGGCAGGTCACCACGCTGGCGCTGCCTCATGTGTCGCTGCCCGTGCGCAGCGCAGAGGAGGCGGGGGGTTCGACTTGGCTTCGAGAAAGCGGGGCACTGAAAGGTCAAACACGGAAGCTATTCTAGGGCTCACCCATGAGTTTACTCCTGGTCCTTTCTTTTTTGGGGGGTAAAAAGATGTGGTTGGGCAGCGGTCCGTTTTCCAGGATCGTGCCCTTTCTCACCCGGTTCTTTTTGGGGGCAGATTCGGTTCCCCTACTAAGATAGACTACAGATAAAAGAAACGGTACCCTTATTCTAACCTCTCTACTGGAGCACCTGCCGAGTTTCTCGGGGTCGCCTCAAAGATGGAGGATTGATAGCTTGCTGGTGCTCAGTAGGGAATGAGAAATGGAATGAGCCTGGGGATTCCCTGAAAGCCAACCACAAGGCAAAGATGGGAGATTGATAACTTGCTGGTGCTCAGTAGGGACTGAGAACTGGTGAACCTGGGGATTCCCTGAAAGCCAACCACAAGGTAAAGTTGCGGGATTGATAACTTGCTGGTGCTCAGTAGGGACTGAGAAATGGTGAACCTGGGGATTCCCTGAAAGCCAACCACAAGGCAAAAATAGGGGGATTGATAACTTGCTGGTTCTCAGTAGGGACTGAGAAATGCTGAACCTGGGGATTCCCTGAAAGCTAACCACAACGTAAAGTTGCGGGATTGATAACTTGCTGGTGCTCAGTAGGGACTGAGAAATGGTGAACCTGGGGATTCCTTGAAAGCCAACCACTAGGCAAAAATGGGGGGATTGATAACTTGCTGGTTCTCAGTAGGGACTGAGAACTGGTGAACCTGGGGATTCCCTGAAAGCCAACCACAAGGTAAAGTTGCGGGATTGATAACTTGCTGGTGCTCAGTAGGGACTGAGAAATGGTGAACCTGGGGATTTCCTCAAAGCCGGCAAAGATAGGAGATTGATAACTTGCTGGTGCTCAGTAGGGACTGAGAAATGGTGAACCTGGGGATTCCCTGAAAGCCAACCACAAGGCAAACATAGGGACTGAGAAATGGTGAACCTGAGGATTCCCTGAAAGCCAAGCACAAGGCAAAGATGGGGGATTGATAAGGGGGTCAATGGCTTGCTGGTGCGATGGGCAGGGAATGAGAAATAGAGTGAACCCCACAAACTATCCCTTGTGGTTTTCTTGACAGGTAGGGGAAATTGCCCACACGGTGTGTCCAAACTGGAGACATGAATCGGGTGAATAGGTGCATGGTTCTTGGTCTTAGAGTTTGTTGCACCAGATGGACAAACTTGTTCTCATCCCTGAGTTTGGGACTTCCCCCACATCCAACTGGTGGTTTCCTTCAGGAGGTTCTGACCCAAATTCCTGAGAACCAGCAAGAACATCGGCATTCGACAAGGCAGATGAAAATCGGTTTGTGTTTCCCGGTGTTTTTTCCTTGAGAAGCCGGTATTGTCCAACAAACATCTCGAGGCCAGCGGTTTCTGTCCACTTTTTTTAACAGTACCCTCAACGCATCTTTTTCAACATCACCACGTTCGGGGAGTTAACCCCTCTCCCCATTTTTCTTAGAACAATTTGAGAGTCCAGCCACTTTCTTGAATGTTATTTTCGTTCTCGGTACCCGCTTTTGGTGTTTATTCCTCAAAGCCTCAGCGCATTGGTGGCTCGTATTGGTGGTGATTTCACCTCTCTTTCGGTTGATCACAAGGGTGTCCCTTCCCCTTTACCCTCACGCGTCGTTTACCTTAAGATCCCCTTTGCTAGTTACTCCCCTTTCGACCATGATCTTACAATGATCACGTGAATTTGTGCACTGCATGTCATTTGCAAAGACCAGCCTTGTACCTAGGCGACTCCTGGCTGCTGAGTTCAGTCTGTTTGGTCCAGCCAAAATTGTGAGCCTGGCGGTCCGCTATTGGTGGTTCGGCTTGGGGATTTGAGCCCTTGGTTCTTGTTGAAACACGGTGGGCATCCTTTGGCTCGAATTTGATGCCCAAATGCCAGGGAGGGTGTCATCCAATGAGGGGCTGCCAAGTGGGCGGTGGGTGCCACCCTTGCGGGGAGGGGCCCCAAGGGTCTCGAAGAAGCCCTAAAAGACCTGTGCCCATCTGTGCCCAAAAAGGCATCCCTTCCCAAAGCAAAGCGCCCCAACGGGGCCCACCCTGGGATCCGGCCCCTACCCACCCGTGGCTTCTTCACACAGGTAGCACCGTCCCCCGGCACAGAGAAGTGCATGCGCAGCTTCATCAGCAGCCCAGAGGCGGACGGGACACAAAGACTCAGAGAGGCGAGTCCACCTCTTCGTGCTCGAACAGACTAGGGGGTGGGAAGCCCAAACCTTCTTTCGATTTGTGGCTGTGTCGCTGGGGGTGACGGAAGATATCAGAGGCAAGACACCCAGGTATTCAAGATGGGTGCTTGCCCTCACACCGTTTCTACGCAGATATTGATGCGACGGAACTCAAACCCTTTCGCATGTTTTCTTTTTTGTGAAAGGAACAATGGAGTTTATGTGAGGATTGCGTGTGTGTTTTTTTGGGGGGAAGGGGGCCTTTTGTAACACCCTCACATGGAAAACACAATTTGGCACTGAGGGACCAACATCGTTCAGAAGGTTTCCATTCACTGAGCTAGTTCAGCGATTCGTACAAGGGGTACAAGGGGCATGCGGCATGCCACTATCCTTCGTTTATTCGAGAACCACGGAGGTCGCATCTTCTTTTTTTTCAAACAAATTTGCGGGGGGGGGGCTAGCCCATATTTGCACATCAACGCATTTTTTGATAGAGTCATCGGCACATCTCCCGGCTGGGATCTGTCCGGCCCTGGGAGGGCCGAGGCCGCCGAGTGCGGCCGAGGGCGAACACATGAGAATCATCGGGGGGAGGACTCGCAACTGACGTGCCCAAAGGATTTGTTTGGGGCGTGGCTCAAAACATGATCTACCCAAAATGGCCCCTTGGAAAATGGAAACAAAGACCAACACCTGGGTAACCATTTTGAACCACACCCAATTTGGGCGGTTCCGAAAAAGGGATCTACCCAAGACTGTCCAACCATCCCTCCCAGCCAAAGGGATCAGCCTTGACTCCTCTGGAGTGGGGATGATTTTTTTTTGAGGTTTCATCTAAGGGCCATTGCATGGAAAGCTGGGAGCTGAACTGTGAGAAGAGAGGCTTCCTTTTGAGAGAGGCAATGTGTAAGGCATCCTGCAAGCAATTGCAAGCAAATTGCTTTTGCAAAGAGCATGAAACTGGCGCTAGACTCTGACAAGAGGTCCTTAGACTCTGAGATGCTGAACCCTGATCAGCCTTCTCTCGAGCAGGGAGGTTTACCTAGTTGTTCTGGGGTCCTACCAACTGAGGCCTAGTGCACCTGTCCGCTCAGCATCTTTCAACTCAGGGTTGAATCTAGAAAAGCAATGGCAGCTGAATGACAACATAGGTAGACCCCAGAGAGGTGTTGTCGGTTTGCTTTCGGTGCCCCTTTCACAGCTCCAGGAGGCTTCCTTTCTTGAGTCAGACGTAACTTAGGGGATTCATACCGCCATTTTTGCGGTTTCCTGCAGAAGGAGCATTAAACCTTCCTTTGCCTTGAGCGCCTCCCTTGAAAAAAATATCCTTCCTTTGAGATCTTTTTCTGCCTCTGTCGCCGGTTCCTTTATGTCCCCTTTCGCTGGCTGGTTTCAGACCCAAGAAAATAACTTACTAGTGGAATCCATCTATTTGTGGTCCAGGTCCTTGTTGGAGTTGGGTTGGGGTGGTTGGGTTGGGGTGGTTGGGTTGGGGTTGGGGTTGAGGTTGTGGTCACGGTTGGGGTTGCGGTTGGGGTTGGGTTGGGATGATTGTGTTGGGGTTGTGGTCACGATGGGATTGGGGTTGGGGTTAGGTTCGGGTTGGGTTGAGGTTGGGGTTGGGTTGTGGGTGGGGTTGGGTTGGGGTCACGGTTGGGGTGGGGGCAACCGTCTGCAGGAACCTTCACCCTCCGCCTTGTTTTTGTTCATTACCAACCTTGGTGTTTTTCGCCCTCCAACCTTGTTTTTCTCACCCTCGGCCCAGGTTAAACCAACCTACACCAAGCTTAAGCCGATCAAACACCCACCCTAAACCTAACTTAAAACAACCTAAGCCCACCCCGCACCCATCCCAACCAACCCTAGGCCCGCTCCAAGCCAAACCTTGCCAACCCTCAATATCTCTCAATCAATCTTAAACCAGCCAAACATGCCCAAGCCAACCCCCAAACCTGCCCTACACCCACCCTACACCATCCTAAGCCAGCCACAAACCAACCCTAAATTGCGTTAAACGAGCCCTAAGCACACCATAACCACCTCAAGCCAAGCCACCCTAAATGAACCCTACACCAACCCTGCAACGCCCGTCCTACACCCACCACAGGCCTCACCCTATTCCATACATAACCAACCCGCAATCCTAAACCGCCCCTAAACCAACCCTAAATCAAGCAAACTAAACCAACCCTAAACCAACACCAAGCCAACCCTAGCCCCACCCCACACCCACCCTACACTAACTCTGAACTCACCCTAACCTTGATCCAACCGCAATCCCATCCCGCACCTGAAGCCGAGCCTAAGCCAACAATGAACCCAACCCGCCAAAAAAAAACAGCCCTAAATCCAAACCCACCTAAACCCTGCACCCACCCCGAACCCAACCCAAACCAACCCTAGGCCAGCCCTACACCAACTGAGCCACTCCAAACCAACCTTGTCACCCTGTACCAACCATGATCCCCATAATCCAACTCTAAACCCACCCTGACTCTAAGCCTCGCTTGACCCAACCCTAAACCCAGCCGAAGCCAACCCTAAGCCAACCGTAAAACCAATCCACATCAACCCAAAACCCCACCTAAACCATCCCAGACCAACCCTAAACCAACCTACATCCAACCCAAAGCAAACGAACAACACACCCTTAACAAACCCTAAGCCCGTCTGAAATCAAGCCACCCCAAATCAACCCTAAGCCGCCCGCAACCCCGACGCCACCCTAGGCAAACCGCAAACCCGCCCTAAACCAACCCTACCCCAACTTTAGACAACCTAAACCAAACGTAAACCCACCGCACCCTAACCCCAGCGTACATCAACCCTAAACCTGCTCCAAATTAACCTAATCCAATCCTACACCCGAAACTGACCCCAAACCCACACCTGAAACAGGTTCTAAGCCAACACTAAACCCACTCTAAATCCACCCTGAAGCCTTTCGACACACACCCTAAAGCAACACTGTGTTAATCCAACCTTAAAACCCAACCCTGACCTCAGCGGGTTTATTTGGTTTAGGGGTGGTTTAGGGTGGATTTAGGTTTGGTCAAGGCGGGCTTAGAATGCGTCTAGGGTGTAGACCCACTCTATATCCAGCCCAACCCTAAACCAACCCCAAGCCAAGGTAAATCATCCAAGCCAAAAACCCCACCCTCATCCAACTTGGAAACCCCGACCCACTCTAAACCAACCTCCTAAACCGACCATAAACTTACCCTTCCCATCCCAAACCAGCCCTAAACCCACCCTCAACAGACCGTGCCTCCAAACCCTTCCTACACAAACCCAAATCCGCCCTAAACTAGCTTTCAATCCGACCCTAAACCCGACCTAACCCAAACAAACAAACGGGCCCAAGATCAACCCTCAACCTTAGCCAGCCCTGACCCAGCTAAGCCGCAAGGTCGCAGCCTGTCTGAGTGACACGCTTGACAGCGTTTTTTTGGCCACTCACAGCGGACAGCCTGCTGGCGCTCCAGAAGACCCCGTTCAGGGGCGGCAATCCGCTTTTCAGGCAGAACTGTTGCATTGTTTGGCGGCTTGCACGTTTCCGTGGCTTTTGGATCCTAAACCCTATTCCAACCTCAACCTACCCAGGCCCTTGTAAACCTAGCCTTAGTCAACCCTAGCGCCACCTCTAAATCAATCCTAAGCCCACCGTGGACCCATTCCAGCCACAACCAACCCTAAACCAAACTATACCCAACCAACCCCAAGCCCACCTTACCCCACCCTGAACCCACCCCAAAACCGCCACTAACCCAACCCAATCCTAAACTTACCGCAGGCTTCGGCCACAGGGCTGGCAAAGAAGAGATGGAGGGTTAAAAGGAAAAGGTGGAGGGTCAGAAAGAAAGGAGGGAGGGTTAAAGTTTAAAAAAGACGGGGGGAGGGTTAGATTGAAGGGTTGAAACAAAAGAGGTTTGGACGGTGGAAAGAGGGTCAGAACAGGGAGTTGTTGATTTTTACAGCTGGCAAGAAATTGAACTGCGTGAGGAGCGGTGCAAAGCCCTCAGGCTGCCCCCCACGCAGAATAATGGGTTCGAGAAGGGGTTGGGGTTTGGGGTTGGTTCGGCGCCCTGGCCCTTGTCCATTACAGCCAAACATGGCTGGTAAGACAATGAATTCCGGGGAATCTTGAAAACACCGATATCGAGCAGGGGGCGGTGTATGCCCAGCGCTTTGGGCAGCCCTCGGCCCCTCCCTCTGCCCTGCCATCAGCTCGGGAGGCGGGGGCGCCAAGTTGGCGTTGAAACGCCGGAAGACACCAACATTTTTGGGGGAACCCTGTTTTGGAAACAACTACTTAACATTTCACCCGCTTTTTCATGGTTCTATTCATGCCAGCTTTGGATTCCAAACGCTTATGGCAGGTGGTTCCCAAAACCAGAACCTCGGTGGACAATGTGACAAGGAAACCTGGAGCTTTTGTTGCTTGTTCTGGATTTTTCTGAGACGCTCCGTTTGCATTTTTGTTTCTCTGCGTGGCAAAAAGGTTTGTTTCCGTTTTTCGGCAAAACTCCCCCCCCCCCCCCCTTGCAATCTCATGGTGAGGGCCCCCCCCCTCCCTGTGCCGCCCTGCTGGCAGTATCCTTAGTCCAAAGCTCCAAGCACCGGGTTTTGTACCATCTACTTTTGGCCGACTGGAGTGTCAGCTTTGGATTGATACGAATGGCCAGCCACACTTTCGGATTCGGTGGAACGCAAATTGCCCCTTTGAAACGGATGGGTATGAAGCTTTGTTATGTCCTAATCAACATTCCTGTCTGGATTTTAGACCACCCCTCTGGATTCGTCCGGGGAACCTATCTCAATTTCAGGGACTGACAGCTTTTTGAGTTTCCAACAGTTCCACTGACCAAAGAACTGACATTGTGATGGTGGCCAACACGTATTTGGTTGCCAGGGTTCGAAGTGAGCCAAGCTTTTGTCCTTGGCCCGTGTAAACCGGAGCCCATCACCCCATGTTCTTCTTTGCACTGGGACCACTTCCGAGCTCTGCGTTTTGATTCGCCTGGCCGTTTGGGCGCGGCGCAACCGTTGTCACCTAGGCCCAGTGGGTGGCCAAGACCTCCCGCAGCAGCGGCATGCGGGGGAGCCCGGATGGAAACTGTCATCGCTACTCCCCTGGTGTAAGTGGGCACAAAAAACGGGTACCCCAACAGGAGATTCCTCTACAAATGGATGTTGTTTGATCTGCAGAGTAGCAAAGGTCTTCCGATTTTCGGCTTGTGCTTGGCCATGTGTTGAAGCGACATGTGACCCGGCCTCCTTTTTGCTGAAACCCCGTGATTTGCAAACCATGTCGAGGGCGGCCTGACACATGCCCGCCTTTCTCTGCTTTTGCTTGGCAGAAATGGTCACGGACGATGATGTTCTTTGTCCGCCTGAGCCGGTCTTGATCCGTGCCGGTCAGACCCAAGCAACATCCGCAGTGCTTAAGTCTGGGGTCGGCATTGGCTGAGGCATCAGTTTCGAACAATGAGGGCAACAGGCAAAACCTTGGGCGATTGGTTCTTTGGGTGTCCTTCGTATGCCCTCACTCCCGCAAACATGGCACCTGACAGGGGTTCCTACAAGAGGAAGGTTATCTTCCAGGTTGCTTCCTTTCCAGCTTTGGAAGCTCGCATTCACAATTTCTTGGCTGAACACCTGGCCGCTGCAGAAGCACGGAATAGACTGGTATCTGCTCGATCTTGCGTATTGACTCTGCAGCTTTTATTGGGGTTCGCTGCAGCCCGAAATAGAGTACATCTTTCATATGGTTTGGCTGCTACTCCCAATGTAAATATAGACATCCCAACAATTCCGATCTGATGTTTAGAGGAAAACTTCTCTTGAGAGTCGGACTCGTTTTGGTGACCCTGTCTGGGAGCGACTTGAAAGGCGGCATCAAATGAATGTTCAGAAAGGAGCCGTAACTTAGTCCAACTAGATCTACCTTTCCAATCCTGTGGCAGTGGACAGGACGTTAAAAGAAGCTGGTGGCAGGACTTCGTAGTCTTCTCGTGGCCTCACCGATTGGAGGGAAAGCGAGCTGCGGAATCTTGGGCAAACGATTGCGAACGATTTCACCCATGATGAAGGTGCCTTTGAGACATCTTATGCTAGGGTTAGTGAATGATCCATTTGCTTCGCCTCTGAGTTGCTTCTTTTCCTGACCCATTATTAGAGAATCGCAATGTGTGTTGATGTTTCCGTGTCTCCATGTGGGTTTGTCTCAAAATGGTAGGCCCCTCCCAAACTTGGTTCCCTTTGGTTTCCCTTTACACCAACCCCCAAGAGCGTATTTTGAAGAAAAAAAAGCAAGCCGGCGTCTCCATGTCTCCGTTCCAACTTTTGCTCGGGCTGCTGAGGACGTACTACGTAAACGCCGAGACTGGGGAGGCGCTGAGCAAAGGTGGAAACACACTTACACATATCTATACATGCATACATGCATCTATACATCTACATATATATATATATACAGATTCATGTACATATGTATCTGTAGAATTCACTGAGTGAATCTGATACATTCCGAGACAAGTCAAGCTTAAACGCATTCCGCAGAGCCACAGTTAAGGCTTGATTAGATGAAGGTTAGACTAAGGGGACAGTCCCAGCCATCGGTGCATATATCGACTCGTAGCGGCGTGGGTTGAAATGATCTTCATTCCAGCCGGGCCCTCTGTGGCAAGGAAAATAGATACAGGTGGGCTCTTGGAAGTACCATGGACCCTCTTATTTCCTTCCCTGCAAGAAAACGGGCACACAGAGCAATCTTGAGCCAGCCTCTGGCTCAAAGGGCGGGGGGTGTAGGATGATAGTCTTGATGTGTCCTTTGTAAGATGTCAGCCAAGCCGCTAAGCGAATGGATGTTTTCAAGCACGGGCGCGACCATTGGAAAGGCAAGCACCTCTGTAAATGGAGCCAAGTCTTCCATTTCGGGGTCCTGGAGCCTTCATGTTAGTCTGGAGGTAAACCAACCCAACCCAACCCAACCCAACCCAACCCAACCCAACCCAACCCAACCCAACCCAACCCAACCCAACCCAACCCAACCCAACCCAACCCAACCCAACCCAACCCAACCCAACCCAACCCAACCAACCAACCCCTACACTCCTTCAGACTAACACGGCATGGAAGCCTCTGTTACACTCCCGCGGCCTAACATGGCATGGAAGCACCTCTGTAAATGGCCTTCATATTCGGGGAAGGGGGAAGCAACCCAACCCAAAGCCCAACCCAACCCAACCCAACCCAACCCAACCCAACCCAACCCAACCCAACCCAACCCAACCCAACCCAACCCAACCCAACCCCCAACCCAACCCAACCCAACCAACCAACCACCCATTTCAGGGTCCTGGGAGCTTCCTTTTTAGTCTGGGAGCTTCCAACTCAACCCAACCCAACCCAACCCAACCCAACCCAACCCAAAACCCAACCCAACCCAACCCAACCCAACCCAACCCAACCCAACCCAACCCAACCCAACCCAACCCAACCCAACCCAACCCAACCCAACCCAACCCAACCCAACCCAACCCAACCCAACCCAACCCAACCCAACCCAACCCAACCCAACCCAACCCAACCCAACCCAACCCAACCCAACCAACAACCCCTATACTCCCTCGGACTAACATGGCATCGCACCTCTGTAAATGGCCTTCATATTAGTCTAGGAGAAGGGGGAACCAACCCAACCCAAAACCCAACCCAACCCAACCCAAAACCCAACCCAACAACCAACCACCCATTTCGGGGTCCTGGGAGCTTCCATTTTTCGTCTGGGAGCTTCCAACTCAACCCAACACAAAACCCAAAACCCAAAACCCAAAACCCAAAACCCAAAACCCAAAACCCAAAACCCAAAACCCAACCCAACCCAACCCAACCCAACCCAACCCAACCCAACCCCAAACTGCTTTTGAGCCCCCCCCCCCGTTCCCCGTTTGCTTTCGTGGCCAGACCCGGTGGACGCCGCCGGCCAGCCCGCAGGAAGCCTGGCCCGGGGCCCAAGGGAAAAAGAATTGGCCCGGGGCTTTCGTTTTGGGGCTTAGCCCGTTTTTTGTTGGGTGGGTTCACAGGGAAACCCCCTAGAAAACATATTTCTGGCTGTTGAAAGGGGAAACCACCTGGAACACATAATTCTGGGGGCTGTTGAAAGAGGACACCACCATGGAAGACACATTTTGTTTGGGGGGCTGAAAAACACCTCAACCGGCTGAAAAGGGAAACATGGAGCCACCGGTTTTGGGGGGGCTTCATTAGCCACATGGACTGCAGCCCTTTGTGGGGCTGTTTAAAAAAGACCGCATGGACAACCATTTGTTTCTAAGGGACACCATTTTAGGGTTCCGATCCTACTGCTTTTTTTTCGGTCTGTCAAAAGGGTCGCTACCAGTTCCCAAACTACGATGGTTGCGATAGCCCCAAAATGGCACCAGTTGGAATGGATGAATCCCGATTTGAATACAGGGGTAATCCATCCAGCTAGTGCAGGATTTTATCCATCCACAGTATGACCAAAACCAACTTTCGGTTTCCAACTTGGGGTTTGTGATGGTTCCATACTGGATTTCCGTTCACGACGGTTTTTGTTGTTGAATGTGAAAACCTATCGGGTCCCCGCTCGGAGCTGTCCTTTTTAGACCTGAGTGGACAGCCTGGGGGCTTGTCTGCCCCCAAAATGGGCTTCGGGTTCCTTTTAGTTTCCGTCTTAAAACCCTCCCATCCCCCGTGCAATCTATGGATTGGCACCCAAGACAACGGGTACGTTTGCTCTGGGACCATCCACGTGGGAAGCATCGCAGAGATTCGCGTGTACAGCCACATGTTGGGAGGTGGGAGGACACATGCACGATGCGCAAAAGCTGTTGGTGGGAGAGCAGATTACACGGTTCTGCCTCAAAATAGGAATTGGAAGCCCCGCAAGTGGCGGTTTCCCTTTGGTTTCCCAGCAACCCACTCCTCCAAAAATAATGTCCACCTAGGATTAGTATCCGGGGGTCCCCCCCCCCCCCAAACGATGGGGGCACCTGGAATTGTATCTTGAGATCCAGTTCAAGTGAGTTTCCATTTGATTTAGTATTGGTAGACTTGAGCTTCCATTTGATTTAGTATTGCTGGAGCTTCCTTTTGAGATTTGGAGCTGAGTTTCCATTTGATTTAGTATTGCTGGAGCTTCCTTTTGAGATTTGGAACTGAGCTTCCATTTGATTTAGTATTGCTGGAGCTTCCTTTCGAGCTTCCTAAGAGGTAACTGCAGTTCGGGAGTTGCATTTTTCAGGGGGGCCAATGCATCAAGACTTTATTGTAGGGGCCCCTGGAATAAAGTCTCGCCGCTTAAAATTTGGGGGGCTGAAGTACTACCCCCTTTGTGGGTTTGACGGTGGGCAGTTTTTAACAGGAGACATGTAAGGAAACTTGAGTTTGGGGAAGGTCTGCAGTTTGGATTTTGGGAAGAAAGCAGCAAGCTTCACCAGCATCACCTGGGATTGTTTTTGAAATTGGCTAGCTGGTTAGCTAAGAGGTAACTGCAACTAGGGAGTTGCATTTTTCAGGGGGGCCAATGTATCAAGACTTTATTGTAGGGGCCCCTGGAATAAAGTCTCGGGCTTAAAATTTGGGGGGCTGAAGTACTACCCCCTTTGTGGGTTTGACGGTGGGCAGTTTTTAAACAAGAGACATGTAAGGAAACTTGAGTTTGGGGAAGGTCTGCAGTTTGGATTTGGGAAGAAAGCAGCAAGCTTCACCAGCATCACCTGGGATTGTTTTTGAATTTGCCTGGCTATCTCTCCTCTCCTTCCTCTCCTTCCTCTCCTTCCTCTCTTTTTTTTTTGGATTTTTTTTCTGGAAAAAATGGGCAGGGGTGGCGGGTGCTTGTCTTTATTGTAGGTGCATTTATTAATTATTTTGGGCCCCCCATTTGTCTTTATTACAGGTTCATTTATAAATCCTACGTGGACATTACACACCCAGAAGGGTACCCGAAAAAGGTATCCAAGGTACCCCAAAAAGGTTCCCCAAAAAGGTACCCCAAAAACGTACCCCAAAAAGGTACCCCAAAAAGGTACCCCAAAAAGGTACGTTACTCCAAAGGTAGCCCACAGGTAGCAAAGCCCAAGCTTTTCCAATTTACCCCAAAACCTTGGCACTCCAAGATACCCCAAGACAGGCGACCCTAAGCAGCAGGCGACCCCATCAGCGCAGAAAAGGTTGCCGGAACTCAGGTCCAAGGCCGAGCAGCAGGCGCGGCGCAGTTCCCTTATTTCGCCAGCCACAAGTGGGCGTGTCTTTGCGTAGGTTGGGCCGCCCCCCCCCAAAAAAAAACAAGGCCGGTGGGTTCCCTTTAGGAATCCCTTCAAAAACCGCCAAAAAAGGGGTACCTGAAAAAAGGCAGCCCCACATACTGGCAGAGCATTGCAATACCAGACTTTGATTGTGGCTCACGCATCCAAAGGGCAAGGAGGGCTATTTCGTCTAAAGAGCGCTCCCGCTTCAACCGCAAACCATCCAGTTGCTTTCATGTTGCAAGCGGCAAACTTTGGCGCCGAATCCGGAAGGGGTTGCGACATCATCCATGCAGCTCAGTTTCATAGGAAGCCCGTATTTTCAGTTGGAGAGTTATTGCACCTCACCTAGAAAATTAAAAGATCGCCAGCACTTTTGGAAGGACGCCACAACAAGACCATCCAAAGTAGACCCATTTAGATGTGTGTTGATTTTAAAGGGTACCTTATTTTGTTGTGGTTTTAAAGGAGCACCACCATTTGGGGACACCCTCAAAACCAAATCTTATATTTTGGAAACACATCCATGAGCCCCCAGCCGTTTGAAGCAAGCTCTAGGGGCCATTGCGACTCCACAAGTGAAATGCTCTTGAAATGGGGCAGTGACCCCCTTTGCTCACCCCGTGAGCAGGGATCCCGCATGATTTGTCTTCGAAAATGGGAACCATCAGCATTGCCAGGAGGTTTGCGCCTATTGCATATGAGGTGCCAATATCGCCTGTCTATCCAAGGGCCATGTCGCTAAATGTTCACAGGGGACGAACCCTAATTTCTTCGAAAGTTAAACTTCTGGAAGAGGGGTCAACAACAGCAGTCAAGCTCTGATTTCATATCCATGGATTTCCACAAGACGAACCACCCGCATTTTCTCGTTGAATCTTCCCACATCCTCTCGGGGGTCACTCGCCGAGTCCAGGCAACTGGGGAATGGAAGAAGCCTTTGCCTCAAGACAGCGGAACGGGCTGGACTCAGGGCAAACAGTTCTGCCAAGAAGCCTCAGTACTACACACATAGATTTTAGGCCGTTCCCAAAAATGGGACCCTCAAAAATGGTAATGTTTGTTTTTCTTTCGGCTTCCCTGAAAAAAAAGAGCACATTCAAGCGAGGGTCGCGTTTTTTCTTGGTGTAATCGTAGTCACTGCTGAGAGTCTTGTTTTGTAAAATATGTTGCGATGTTTGCTGGCTTATTTTTTGTTGCGCTGTCTCTGTGTTGTCCAGGGGCTTGCAGAGTTTCGCGCCGCCTAACTTAGTGTGAGAGTGAATGCCGCTGCTGCATCGTCAAGCCATTTTGTCAACCAAGGGCTGTTGATTTCAGGTTGATGCATTGCAAGTCTTTACCCAGAAGTATTCTGGCCACGGTCGTGGTAAGCTTGTCAGTTGCACAGTTGTGGCAAACGACGCTGCTGCTGTTCTGTGATACCAAGTTGGGATTGTCATCTCCACAATTACTTGTTCACTTGGGGGAATCAAATCCCAAGGGCATCTCAGAAAGTGGCATCCTCAAACCAACAGAGTTATTCCATAACCCACGGTCACCTGGAGGGATGTGGCTATCAAAATAGGGCGACCCAAAAAAGAAGGCTTTCCTTGTGGTTGACCTTTAAGCCAAGTTGAAACAGATACCCTCAACACAATCGCCCACGCCCACGATCAATCTTCGGCTCGCCTCCTTCGCGAAGCCGACCGAGGAAGCGCCTGAAGAACGGCACGGTGATCTCCGTGAGAGCGTGAGACGGTGCGGGGTACTTCGCCTCCCTGCGAAGAGTCATTCAGTGACGTCCTCGACATCAGATCCTTATTGGGTTCGGGACCGAAATTTTCTTGTGGCTTTGGGAGAAGCAAAAACTGGTGACCCCCAAAATATGTCCGTGCACAGCGGCCCTTTGGGGAGTGGCTGCTTGAGGCTTCTCAAAATGAGGTGCAGAAACCTAGGACCCTTCCAAAAATCAATTATGGATAGCTTCCCAGCGGGCTCTGCCTCAAAATGGGATCCCTGAATCTGTTTTTTCATTTAGGCTTCCCTCTAAACTCCAACCAGACATTGCTATTGCTTCGGGGCCGCTGCTACAAGCCCCCCCCAGCAAGATCACTAGCGCTGGACCCAGGAGAAATACAGCGCGGGCCCCAACGATCAATCGTGCCCCATGTTAAAGGGATTGATTCCTTTCACTTGTTGGGTGGGAACGCAAGCTATTCCAGTTCGCACACCAAGTCAGGCTGGAGGCAAGAGCTGTGCAGCATATTTCCCAAATGTGATCTGCTCAAGCTCTGGAAATTCAACGTGTTCTTCAGTTGAGCTGTAAAATTTACTGTGGTTGTCTTGAGCCTAAAGCGTACTGTGGTGGTTGGTGTTATGCGGATCGTTCTTATGTAAATAAGGTACATCTTGTAAATGGTCCGTTCGAGGGTCATGGTTTGAGGAACACTTTCGATGTTAATATTGGGTGGTAAAGCACCCGTGATATTGATGATGGGGCCATGTCAGCGTGTTGAAGGGATTCGTGCAGTATTCACCGCCAGAACGGCACCGGGAAGGGATGTTTAGGATGTTGGATATGGTTGAACCCTGCCTTTATCAAGGTGCCGGAGTGGAAGAGGAGGTTGCAGATGCATAGTCAGTTGCCTTCTGTGTCGCCCGCCAAAGGCGGGCTGATATGCGGCGGTCAACATGTAGACATGAATTCTGCAGTCTGCCGAGGTGCAATCAATCCCTTTCTTGTCTCAGAATCAGGATGTTGTGCGGCTTTCAGTTAAGCGGACGCTTGTTGCACCGAGCACACAAACCGTAGAGAGCCGCCCTATTGCGTGGTGGATTTCCGGAGGTTCCCCACTTACCCATATGACTGTTTGACAAATGAACCAGCGGGTCCATATCAATGATTCAAGCGAGGCTTACACATTCAACAAAGTCTGGCTCCTTTCTCTCGTTTTTTTCTTTTTTGCATGGTGTTGGTTTGGCCCCCGCCTTCCTTTTCTCTTTCATGTGTCTTTTTTTGGTTTGATGTTTCAACCTTTTCTGAGTCCAATGAGTTTTCAGCTCGCAGCGGCCCTGGCCTTAGTGCCATAGAGATACGGATGTGCCATTTGAGGGAGGATGTTTAGAGTGAAACGGATACCCTTGACAGGGGGTCCCTTCAAAAGGAAATCGATCTTTCAAGTACCTCCCCGCAGGTGCCATGTTAGTGGGAGGAAGGATACCGCTTATGGGGATTGCCCCAGACCAAAAGCGTTATATTCCAAAGGCTGGAATCGCGTAGCTTTCTGCCAAGGCAGGTTTTCTCAACTCGGCACTGACTGCTGGTTTGCGGCGTTCGTCCCCTTTGCCGGGCACCGGCAGGGTGCTGAATGCTGGCCATGTCAGCTGAGCTGCTGGACGAGTGCTTGCAGTGCACATGTGCAAGGGTCAGCAAGAGCAATGCCGTACTTGTCTTTGGTGCATTTTGCTTGGAAGTTAGGACTTTAACTTTTTGCCAATTAATGGGTTTTCCATTAAACCACTAAAAGTTGAACTTTTAGCAGGGGAGCAGATAGCAACCGAGTTGTACACAATGATGTTGAATGATCATCGGCAGCCTTAGCATGATGGTAAGCATTCAGTGCAATGCAGTGGCCAGTATGGGTATCGTTCGATTCATTCGTCACCATCATGGATGTCATCAGAAGTAAGGCACAGGGCACACTCAATCACCCCCTGTAATCGGTAGTTAGCCATGAAACTCCGGGTACAAAGGCCGACTTTGTCGGCCAGCCGTCAACCTGTCAAGCTGAGTCGGACACGAATTTCGAAGGTTGCCACACATGAAGCCACCGCACCCCAAAGCAAGTCCGGGTCACCACGTTCTGCGGGCCCCCCAAAGAACCCCCACCAAGTTTCGAAGTCTGAAGCCTCACTTGGGGGTCGTCAAGATGCTGGAAGTCTGCAGGCATGCACATGCTGTATGCTGCATTTGGACTTGAAGTAACATCATGCCACTGGCAAAGATATGGCTGACAATGTGGTGCCGGGGGGGGGCCCTGTCAGGTTTCCCTCATTGGAAGGACCCGATCTGAACGACCTCCATGAAGCTTCAATTTATAACCTTGTTTCGGATCAGTCGCATTTTGTTCCAGATATTCGCTTCTCCATTCCTGGATGAGCCCCTGTTCCCTCAAGAAGGCCTTGGGGCAGGCCCTTGGCGGATCATTTTGCTTGCAGCTCGAGTGAGACATTTGGTGCTCGGTTCCGAGGCTCGTCCAAGTTGCTCAGCGACCGTTCGCCTGCGGTGTTTGGTGCAAGAAAGTGGCGCTGGCAATGGGGGGGACGGTGCAGTGGTGCCTCTGGTTCGCGTTCGGCGGCCACTTTTTCAGCCATTTCAAAGTGGAGAGGAGCCTTTGTGAAGACGTCTTCCAAAACCCTTCCATCCTTCATGAGTTGGAAAAGGCCAATCCCAGAAGCGGGGCGTTCCATGGCTATGAATCCATGACACGTGTTCCAAAGATTCAGGAGTCTCAGACCTGGGCCTGTCCACAGACCCATGGGGTTGGGCAATCAAGTCATTGGCTTCTCGGTGGCGTGGCTCCGGCCGGGTAGGTTTGGCGGAAATGAGGGTGTTGCAAGTTTGGTCATTTCGCAATGTAGGTTTGGCGGAAATGTAGGTTGGGCGGAAATGTAGCTTGGGCGGAAATGTAGGTTGGGCGGAATGAGGGGGTGCCCCCAAACTGCTGTTTGAGTGGTTCAGCGGCGGTTTCTTGAATTTGCCCGTGCTTTCCAGGCCTAGGGATGACCATGCTGCGAAGGAGCCACGGAGCATTGCCAGTATTCTTTTGTCCCAGGAAGCCCAGCTCCGACCCTAAGCACTTTCCGCTTAGCCATTAGCTCCCCGGGGGGTTTCCACGAGCGGCCCATGATGAATTGTTGCAATTGTGAACTTTTTAGTGGCATGGCAGCAAGTATGCGCTCCCGCCCACTTTCGGGTTACATCACTTGCCCAGGGTGCTATCGCAACATTTCTGCCATGCCCCTGAACTTTGCAAGTGGCACGGGGCTTTTCGAGAGGCAAGCACATTCAACCTGGTGCCCAACACAACGGAGTTGACCATCATCTGATGAAGGTCTCGTGCGCTGGTTGAGGAAGAACACACACATTTTGTTTAGACATTTCTCTTAGAGAACCCACCACAAGCTATTGGTACCAGGCTGGTTCTGTTTCATACACGCCAAACCATTCCCTGATCAGGCGAGACTCGGCTCCGATCACCTGTGACTTCATCGTGAAGGCCTTGGTTGCTTTTGCCTCGCGTCAAAACCAGCTTGACTTTGCTTTGCATTTTCCCCATAATGGGTATGGGTCAAAAATCAAGCCACCAGGGAACAGCAGGTTTTAGTCCTTGGTTCCAAGTACCAGGGTTCCATTTTGGGTACTTATTTTTGACCCACACTCCTAGCTTTGGCAATGCCAGAGTTCGAACATCCTTCCGCTCATGCGTTCCTGTTCTTCCCCCTGGTTCGCACTCTTTGAGGCTTCTTTTGGCGCTCTTCCAGGCACGACCTTCGAGATAGTTAAGGATGTGTCAAGATAGGGGGACCCCCAAAGTATATAAACAATTGCTCAAAGAAGCATTATCATATTGCGTAACAAAACATAACAAATCATCAAACTCCACAATCATATTGTAGTATTCCACATAGTATCCCAAATCAAAACAACCAACAATCAATCATAAAACGAACCAGCATAACCATTCTAGTCTACTTAGCACTTCATTCATAAAACCATAGTTCAAAGCAACCAACAAACAAACATAAATCAAAGCCACCCCTCAACTTGATTGAAACAAAGACCCTAAAATAGGTAACTGAAACGTACATCTTACAATGTTTTATATGGAGTATTGGAGTAGGAGGCTTTTGAGGCTTTCCCTTTCCGCTCGCTTTCTTGTCATCTGACACGATTACTTGTCGCAAATGAAAGCATCTGCTCCTGTCAGTGAATAGCCTGTGAAGCAGCTGCAGTGTCCGCTGTGTTGCATAAGTACCGCATATTCGCTGCGATGGCGCGCTTTCCATCCAGAAGCATCAAGTGCTGGAAAACTAAAGGGTGCAAGTGGGTCGTCTTGGCCAAGCCCGCCAGATGTCATCAGTTAGACATTTCTGGCAACTGGCTTCATCTATTTCACCCACGCTTTGGTGCAGTACAGAAAGACCTTGGAAACAGACCAAACTCCCAAACATCGCTACAAACAACTAGCCACCCCAGACCGCAAGCCTTGTTCCAGACAAGTAGAGGAGCGCTTAGAGGACAAGGTTACTTGAATAAGTAGCTTACCGCCAACAAGGAGGCCTTGGATAAGAAGAGGACGACCAGGGATCTCGCGAGAGCGGGACGTCAAGATGCCCGCTTCGGTGAGTTCAGAAACTGCGGCGCTTGTCTTGCCACACCAAGCCAATTTCAGAACGCAGCGGGGATGCTACCGTTACCAAGAAGATGCTGCTAAGGACTTGGATTCTCCAATGGCAGGAAAATCAGCAACGCGGACATTGAGAAGGTGAGTGACTGCTACACAAGCTCCGTATGTCTTCGCCAAAGCCCGGCGCTGATGCTCAAGTGACTGGTTGAGAACGTCACGTTGTGAGGAATACGCATTCCACTGTGAAACGTGCAGCCAGTTGACATAGTCATGTAAAAAGCATCGCTCATAATCACGCGCACCTTACACAGGGACGTGGAATCTTCCATTGTCTTGCCCTGAGTTTTGCGAGAGCATTTTTCTATCGTCTTGCCCTGAGTTTGCAAGTGCATTTGTCATTGACAGGTTGTTCCCGCTTCCTTTCTTCAAAGACTAGCGCGCTGCAGAGCGTTCCGTGGCTGCTCCTGCTTCCTTTCCAAGCTCATAGCGCTATTAGGCAGCGTGTTCCCGCATCTTGAGGAGAGGATGAGTGTCCAGAACGTTGTGTGAATTCCTTGAAGCCGTGCGAGAGAAGCGCTTGACCGATATGATGTTTCGAACAGTGTCACATGTAGCTTCAAGTTTAACAAGAAATGCAACAGCCCGCGGCTGAAATCGTGAGTGTGGGTCCATGCAATCCGTGAAACACTTAGTAGCTCTGCTGTGACTTAGTCAGCGCAAAACACGTTGATACTTCAACAACCACAAGAAGATCCTACTACGCTGGCAGGCTCTGGCAATTTTGATGCCAGAGGCTGCCGATCGCCTCACCGCCCGGTGATGCGTGCGTTGCCTTCCAAGCCAGTCCCACGTCCAGCGCTCACAGTTATTGGTCAAACCATAACAAATCATGAAACCAAGAACCGTGTCATAATACTCCACATAGTTTCGCACATCACAGCACCAACAGCCAATCACAAATCACAACAACCAATAATCAGTCATAAAACGAAGCAGCATAAACAGTCGTCATATTTCATGCGAGAAACCATAGCTCAAAACAATGAATACACATAAATCAAAACCATCCCTCAACTTCCTTGAGACTAGAACCCCTAAACAGTATACTACTTCTTTGAGAAAATGCTTGCACACTTTTCCCCCAACATGGTTGTCCTTTTGGTTTCTCTTTCAGCCAGCCTCAAAATGGTTCCTTAAAAGAATAAGCCACCCCCAGTTTGGCCTTTCCTTGTTTCCAAATGGTTGCAGGTGCTTTGGAATGCATCCATACCGTATCCTCGCCGCCAAAAAAAAAACGCAGGATGGTTGAGAGACTTGCCGCGCTTCTTGGCGGTGCGTTTGGCAAAAAATCTCACCCTGTCTGGAACATGTGGGATGAGGGTTCCCCTTTCTGGTTGGTTCGAAGGGGCATCAAAAGGAAAACCGCCAAATTCTCGACCTCACCGATCAGGGGCGTGCAGCCGAAGAACTAGGAACATTTCTTCCAGTTTTGGGCTGGTGAAATGTGATTTACGCATGAGGGACTTGGACCGTGGACTGGTGCAGGGCCAATGTCTACAACTCACGCTTTTCCGTCTAACTCGAACTTCCATTGGCCAGTGTGCATAGCACTTGAAAGCAGAACTTCCCCCCACAAAAACCACATAGGCATACATGTGCACCAAACAGGCTTTCCTTTTCCCCTCGCCGCTTTTTGATGGTGAGCTATCGCCAGGTTTTCATTTCCTTGGGCACCGCGAGGCGGTGGAGGAGGGCCTCTACAATGGCAAGACCTTCTATCGCCGCGGCCTTGACCGTGGACCTCAGGGCGGTCAGGCGGTCGCTCCGTGCGGTCCAAATCCTGTCGCTTAGTGCGGCGCAAATCCTGTCGCTTAGTGCGGCAGTCACTTTCACCTTCACGGGCCCGTTGAGCCCGTGTGGCCCGTTGGCCCGTCGGGCCTGTTGGGCTTGTTGGGGCCCGTTGGGGCTGTTGGGCTTGTTGGGCCCGTTGGGGCTGTTGGGACCGCTGGGGCTGTTGGGACTGCTGGGCCTGTTGGGACCGTTGAGCCCGCTGTGCCCGTTGGACCCGTTGGGCCTTGCGTTGGGCTTGAGCCCGTTGGGCCTTGGGCCTTGCGTTGGGCCTTGCGTGTAATGTAATTTAATGTATGTATGTATGTATCTGTATTTATGTTTGTAGTGTGGATTGTTATGTATGTGTTGTAATGTAATGTAATGTAATGTAGTGTAGTGTAGTGTAATGTAATGTAATGTGATGTACGTGTGTATGTATGTTATGTATGTTATGTATGCTATGTACGCATGTATGTATGTTACGCATGTATGTATGTAATGTATGTATGTATGTCTGTATGTATGTATGTATGTGTGTGTTTGTATGTGTGTGTATGTCTGTATGTATGTATGTATGTACGTACGTATGTATGTATGTATGTATGTATGTATGTATGTATGTATGTAATGTATGTATGTATGTATGTATGTATGTATGTATGTCTGTCTGTATGTATGTGTGTATGTATGTGTGTGTGTGTTGTGTTGTGTTGTGTTGTGTTGTGTTGTGTTGTGTTGTGTTGTGTTGTGTTGTGTTATGTATGTATGCAAGTATGTAATGTATGTTTTGGTATGTATGTATGTATGTATGCATGTATGTATGTATGTATGTATGTATGTATGTATGTACGTATATGTGTATGTATGTATGTATGTATGTTTGTATGTTTGTATGTTTGTATGCATGCATGCATGCATGTATGTGTGTGTTAATGTCGTGTAATGTGTGTAATATGTGTAACGCAACGCAGTTCCTTTGTGTAATGTAGTGTATGTATGTATGTATGTGTATGTGTGTATGTGTGTATGTGTGTATGTATGTATGTATGTATGTATGTATGTATGTATGTATGTATGTATGTATGTATGTATGTATGTATGTATGTATGTATGTATGTATGTATGTATGTATGTATGTATGTATGTATGTATGTATGTATGTATGTATGTATGTATGTATGTATGTATGTATGTATGTATGTATGTATGTATGTATGTATGTATGTATGTATGTATGTATGTATGTATGTATGTATGTATGTATGTATGTATGTATGTATGTATGTATGTATGTATGTTGTGTATGTATGTATGTATGTATGTATGTATGTATGTATGTATGTATGTATGTATGTATGTATGTATGTATGTATGTATGTATGTAAGCTATACTATGCTATGCTATGCTATGCTACGCTATGCTATGCTATGCTATGCATGTATGTTGTATGCTATGTATGTATGTATGTATGTATGTATGTATGTATGTATGTATGTATGTATGTATGTATGTATGTATGTATGTATGTATGTATGTATGTATGTATGTATGTATGTATGTATGTACGTATGTATGTATGTATGTATGTATGTATGTATGTATGTATGTATGTATGTATGTATGTTTGTATGCCTGCATGCATTTTCAGTCTGTGTATGTATTAATGTACTGTAATGTGTGTAATAGATGTATTGCAACGCAGTTCATGCGTGTGTGGTAACCTAATGTATGTTTGTGTTGGGCCCGTCGGGGTCGTTGGGACCGCTGGGCCCGTTGGCCCGTTGGCTCAACGGGCCCGTTGGGCCCGTTGATTCCGTTGAGCCCGTTGGGCCCATTAAGCCCGTTGGGCCTGTGGGCCCGTTGGGAGCTTGGGCCTGTTGAGTTCGTTGGGCCCGTTGGGCTTGTCGAGCCCATTGAGCGTGTTGGGCCCGTTGATTTTATTGAACTGACCGGTTTAACACCTGGGTTCTGACTGCACTAAGTGACGGGTTTTTTGCTGCACTAAGTGACCTGTTTAACACTTGGGTTCTGACTGCACTAAGTGACGGAATTTTTCCTGCACTAAGTGACCTGCTGACCCCTCAGGGCTGTACCGCTGTACCCGGGGACTGGGGGACCCAAACGCCATGACTATATTTCATTTTCTAGAAAACAATCGGAGCCTTCTGGGATGGAAACGGAACCCAATTCAGGTGCAAGCCGCCCCTTTTGTGGGTGGGCCATTCTGGGGACCCCCCAAAATGGGCGCAGCTTCCCTTGGTTTTGCTTGAGGCCAAACAGAAGGGTATCCTGAACAAACACGCCTACCATCGTCGTAAAGCCTGGCTTTGCCTTTGACTTTCCTTTCCTTTGATTGCTCCCCTTCAGGGCATCCAATCCGGCCACGGGCCATGCTCCGCGTAAGATGGAAATCCCATATAAAGTTGACCTCGTATGAAGCAGCTCCAGTTTATTAAGAAGGGGTGTCCTAGGTTTGTTCAAAAAAACATCACTTTTGTAAGGAACCACCCCCCTCTGAACAGACTGGGGTTGCTTAGTATGGGGTCAACATCACACAAGGGGTTTCCTTCGCTTTCCATTTGACATCCTGCCAAATTTCTACCCGAAGAAGGGAGTGGAAATGACATAGCACCAGGTTCCTCTGAAAGCTCGGCATTGACATGACAGGAGGAACCTGGCGCTATGTCATTTGGGTGCGTCCTTCTCTTTTCAAGGTACCTTTTTTGCGTGGTTTTCACAGGAAGCCATTTATTTTGGTGGTCTTGAAGGGACACCAAGAGGGCCCACCGGAGCTGACTCAGAGGCAGCGACTTTGTGATCCAGTGCGGGCTGCACCCGCAGAAAGCGCCAGGCAGGGCCAAAGAAAACGGCTGGCACCGGGAAGCATATGGGTCGAATTTTGTGAGGGCACCCTTTTTTGCGTGGTTTTTAAAAGGGAGCCAAAGGAGAACAGCCAATTTCCCGCTCCGAGACGAACCCATATTTTTTTTAGGGGTATTTGGGGCGTTGTTTTGCGGGTTGTTCCGGATATGTCTGGGTTATGGGTTTCCCTCAATGTTGGCACTTCATTCAAGCGGAGCGCAAAAAGAGCCAGGTGACATCTCGCGGAACGAGACGCGGGACGGGGTCTTCCTGTCAAACACGCCGCGGCTTCAATGTGGCCAACGAGCTGGGTGCTAAATAGCCCACAAGTTTCGATTTAGCCTAAAGGAAACCAACTGCTAAAAGGAGCTATGTTTTTCATTTTTCAGGCTCCCTATTCAAACATCGATTCGGAAGCTTATGAGTGGCTTCAAACGAAGTTTCTCGACAGGTCAGGCACTTTTGTTGATGAGGTAGGAGGCAAAGACAGACTGAACCCTTTTTTGGATGCCTGAATGAACTCCTGGCAAGGACAGAGGCCTGGCTGGCTTTTGGGGAGGTCTTTTAATCACGAAGTGGGCATAAAACGCAGGTGCACATTTCTGGGTGCTGCTCAGGTTCCCCTGTTTAGAGGAACATGAAAGTACTGAGGCCAAAAACCCATTTTTCCTTTGGAACCCAAGATATGGGGATGGGGATGTACCAAGAACTCCAGCAACCATGGGTGTTGGCACCGTAAATAAGGCGAAGCCAGCATGAAGTCATCTTCCGCGGTTAGACAAGTTTGGTTTTTGCTTTGCACGGTGCCATTCTTTCCACGGGTGGCTTTAAGGGAACCCAAGACCGGCCAGCATCCCAGGCGCGGCACTTGTGCGATCGCCCACTGGGACGTGCCGGATAATGGCGGGGTTGTGGGGTGTTTCGCGTCGTGAAACGCGGTGGGACGAGGGACCCCGGCCCTAAAGCAGGTTCCATGCAGGTTCTAGGGAGGTTCCTGTATGGTTGTCAGATGCGCCAGGTACCGAAATCAGATTTTTGATGATCGTCAACCTCAGTTTGGTGTGCTTCTTTCTTCTTACCGGCTGCTTTCAGGGTGTCACCCAAGCCCTTTCGCAAGCCTTTGCCGCGAGAGGGTTCTACCTCGTTGCCTGGGTGGCTGAAATTTCTCGGTTCTTGACCCGTACAGATGGCAAAGCAGACAATGGTGCCATCTTTTGTTTGAAAAGGTTTGGCTCCGGCTTGGAAAGATAAGAATAGACATGCCTGGAGAAACTTCAATGTCGGGAGGTGATCGAAGGCTAGCCATGGGCAGGCAACACTGAGTTCTTCATCAACCTGCAGGCCCGCAAACGGTCGGTTGCCTGGGGCAGGGAACCCAATGTTGACTTCAGATGAATCCGGAGGACAGCCAGAAACAACAAATTTATGGTTTCCTTGCAAGGGAGCCACCCCTTAGCACTTTCCTCGCCGAGATTAGTTACTTTTCAGGGATTCACTTGTTGCAATGGAATTTTAGTCGCCTTAGCTGCAAGAGTCCGAAGCAACGAGCAAGGGACGGCCGAAATGAGATGAGAGCGTTAGCAAGTGTGTGGCCATGGAATCAAACAAACTAAGCACCTCCATTTGGTGCTTTCAGAATGCGCAGAGTATTTTAGATCTGTCGCCTGTTGGATACGGAAGACGGGTACGACTGGTAACGTATCTGGGAAGGAAATCGCTTCGTTGGAGTCACCGCACCGTTGCCCCATGACTCGGAGCTGACTCATGGATGCCTGACAAAACAAACTTTATCACCCCCCAAAATGGCGTCCTTCCGAATTTCCCTTGAACAAAGCCAACGCTCTTCGGCACATTTTGAGGTGTTGGTGCTTGTGAAAATGAACACACGTTTCGCCAGCAGTTTCGTGGCAAGCTTTGGCCGATTCCAGGAGCTTTCTTTTGAAGGCAGTTCCGCCCTTGACCCAAGGATCCGGGTCGGCATTTTGATGGCAAAAGGGGGACCCCAACCAATCAAACGGCAAAAGATCCACTTTTCAGGATCCTGTAAACATGCTTTTCAGGATCCTTTGTCCCAATGCCCTCAGATTCTTGGTGCAAAAAGTCCAGCTGTGCAGACCGCAGCTTGGTCTTGGGTCCAACGCCCAAGGCAAACACCCACCTGGACAGCGCCTGCGGCGGCTACTGCGTCTTTGCCGAGGCCGCCTCCGTTGTTTTCTTTTCCGGCCGCTGAAGGGCTCCTTTTTCTCTCGGTTTTCATCTCTCAAATTTTAGGTGTAAGTGTCGACATCCATTGAGGTGGGCCGGTTTCACACGGCTTGTGTGCCCACCTCATTATTTCAAGTTAGAGGTGAGGATGTGTCGTACTATGAGTCACTAATATGGCTACTGGGAGAACGGGGGACCTGAAGTGTGGGTCCAATGTGCCAATGCCCTTTTGGCCTTTTGCGGAAACAAGTAGTTTTGTTTCCCGGGGAGTGGGGTGGTCATGGACCTTTTGGGGAATCTATGTGAGCAAAGGCCAAGGAGTCTGAAGCATCTGGAAGCCACCCATTCATAGATGAGCTGAGCTGCCCTTTTGGATCCCACTCCAAGGAAATTGTTTGAGGGCGTTCATGTGTAAACCTTTCGTATCTATATGTGTTTACGTTTTTCCTCTGGGCCAACCAATCGAGTCATGACCGAACACTGCAGCAGAACACGAGCTCCTGGTGGAGCCTTCCAATCTAACTTGCGGCTAACATGGCTTTGTGTGCCAGTTTTTGGGGCCTTGCTGTTGTAAATGCCGGCTCCTTTTTCTTGAGCGTGATCAAGTCGGATGGACCTTGGTATCCAAACGGCTATTCCCAACCCTGAATTGGTGCGTT
>CAUJNA010003756.1:132500-177500 GCA_963377175.1 Effrenium voratum | reverse complement strand
GACATGTTTTGGAGCCAAACCTCAGTCTGCTTGCAAGTCTGCCGTCGCACAGCGAACGAAAGGGAAACAGATTGGGCCAAGTCTAACGAACACATGTCATGTGTATCAAGATCGTGGCATGTCTAACTTTGGCAAGCTGGCAGCTATTCTGTGCCTCTCAGTTACCAGTCTGGCACTGCTCAATGAAGGCTGAATATTGTTGTGCCAATGCCATGCTAGTGCTAAGCAACCCTTTGTATTTAACTGTTTTGCATCTGACACATGCTGAACCTTCACTGCGACAATATTTTAGTGCACAATACAAGGTCAATCCTAAGCAGATGCTATCAGGACTGGACAAGGCTACACCAAGAACGCCGTACTCTTCGTGCACAATTGATACCAACCAATCTGTATTATGATCATGATGAGTACTAACTGACCCGACTGACTGACTGTCTGGCTGACTGACTGGCTGACTGACTGGCTGACTGGCTGGCTGACTGGCTGACTGGCTGGCTGACTGACTGGCTGACTGACTGGCTGACTGGCTGGCTGACTGGCTGGCTGACTGACTGACTGACTGGCTGGCTGACTGACTGACTGACTGGCTCTCTACCTCCACCTAACCAACCAACCAATTAACCAACTAACCAACCAACTCACTAGCAAACAAACGAAGGAACTAGCTCGCAAGCAGCCACACAACTGTCTCACTAAGTACCTACCCGCCTACCTATCTTAACTACCTAACTACCTGACTGACTAGCCAGCCAGCCAGCCAGACAGCCAACCAACCAACCAACCAACCAACCAACCAAGGAACTTGCTAACTAGTAGCTAACTAATTTACTAACTAACTAACTAACTCACTCACTCACTCGCTCGCTAGCTAGCTAGCTAGCTAGCTAACTAACTAACTAACTAACCACCATGTTGAACCGACACCGAACCAACAATTCGCCGCTTTGTCAAGACCGCCAACGGCCTATGATGCGCCATTTCGTGAGCTAACTAACTAACTAGCTAACATGTTGAACCGATACCGAACCAACACTTCGCCGCTTTGGCAAGACATTTGCACGGCCTATGATGCCATTTCGTGAGTGGAACAATTCGGAAACCGCAGAGGTCTGGAAACAGGAGGAAACGTGAGACGGGCCTTCATCCAGTGGAGGAGTCGAGCGGCTGGGGCCAGGGCTGCTAACGACTTACTAGCGACCCGTCTCTCAAAGCTCCCCTGCCCGGAGTGCGGCTTTCCCAGAACGGTCCACCCAAACCGTTTAGGCGTTTTTTGGTGGACCACATCCCCGGTGTTGGGGGGTATCTTCCATGGGCCTCATTTGAAGCGGGGAGTGGGTCGCGGTTGACGGTAGTTCAGGTGATCTTTTCTTGGACAAGTGGAGATTCATTTTGTTTCCAAGGAAGCTGGGACAAGTAATAAATACTCTACTCAGGTTCCGTGCATCAGGGGTCAACATATCGGGAATTTGGTAAGAAAAGGAAGCCGCCCCTTTTTGGAAGATGCAAAGAAAGGGCCCATCATTATAGTATAAGACATACAATTTGATTCCTGTTCTTAAATCCACACAAAGGACGCCATTTTGAACGTTTTGACGGGTCGGATGATTTTCATTCCAAGTCGCTTGGGTTTGAGTGACCTTTGCATTTGAGGCCACAAGCGCAGAACCACCAGGCGGTGCCGGGGGATGCTTTCTGTAGACGGGGCGCTCATCGTTGATGCGATAGGCATGGAATGAGAAATGGCATGAGCCCTAACAATGCAACTGGTGGTTTCCTTTCAGAGAATCCGCAAATGGTTCATTCCCAACACCCGGAAGGTCATTCCCTGAGCACCAGCAAGTCATGAAGCCGTTTTGGGGGGCGGCGTCCATTTAAATCAGCCCGCCGCCGCTTGGCATATTTTGGCTGGAGAAAAACCGGAGTGGTGAGCAATCCTGGACCCCAAGCGTTTCCTCAGGATCTGCCAATGGATTTGCTTTTGATGCGGGGCCGTGCTGCGTTTGGTGCATCGTTGTGGGAGCTTCTTGCAGTTTTGGCAGGGTTCTGAAGAACCACTTTTTTGAGAACTTCCCCCCCATGTACGTGTGGTGGTCTTTTGTTGGTTTCACCAGCAAAAACTAGGTGGGGCTCGTATTGGCCAGGTTCGTTTGAACGAATCCAGGACTACGTCACATATGCCGACAGTGGGTCCCGACTGCTCGCGTGTCCAAAGTCAAGTAACTTGAAACCAGACGATCATGTTACCCGCGCTTTGGACACATTCCAGTTCAGTCTGGGTTCAGTTGGGTTTGGTCTGGACTCGGTTGGGCAAGCTCGTAAAAGCATCCAGACCCTGGGCCCTCAGAGGAACCCACACAAGGCTTTTGTTCATGCTGAAGGTGGGTCGACCCCCACCCCTGACCTTAGACCCTCTGACCTTCGACCCTGGCAAGTTTCGACGGCAGGGAGTGTCGAAGCCCCCCCCCCCCCAACTTGCCAACCCCTCCGGAGGGCAAGAACACCCCCCACAAAGCAACAAGCGCCCCTTTGGAGTCCATGAAAGAGGGGGGGCAAAAAGGTCGGCCGCGGTTCCTCGAGCTGTGAAAACCGCAGGAGGAGGAAGTGAAACCCAAGGCCAGGGGTCTTGACGGGACAGCGCTTCGTCCTACCCGAGCTTGGTGGCCCTTCCATTTGTTTGCAACGCAGCCAATTTTCTGAAATACACAACCAACTTGCATGCTCTCAACAGGCTCTCAAAAAAGCAATGCGAAATGCATGTTCTCAAACAAATCAGCTTGCTATCTGTGACAAGGAACTGCCCTTGTAGGTTGCTCTGTTGCTTTTGTTTCAGCGTCTTGCAAGCGAATGGGACCTGTGACCTTTCGCCTTTGAGCAACTTTGGGGCGATATGTTGGTTTATGTGAAGGATGCAGCAAAAACTGACCTTTCATTTCTAAGTATTTTGCGCATCCCTAAAAACCATATCCAACCAACTACGTGCAAGGCACTCCTGAAAAGAAGCCAAGAGAGAGTATTTGAACTGTGGTCGCTTACTGGACAGTGCAACAGTGTTCAATAGCTCACTTGTTGTCTTTCTATGACGAGCACCATCGTAATATTGATAAACATACTGATTTAAAGGAATCAAGAGAAGTTCCAAACCGACGTTGAATGCCTCGCCTTCTTCTTGAACGAGTATCTTCAGAATGGATTGTATCAAATTTGCCACGAGGCTTGCTCTGCTTGGCATCTGCAGAATATCAGTCTTGTTCTGTTGCCGAACCTTTTTCTTCGGCACGCCTGCTGTGATTGGTTTTTGACACCGCAGAGACCAGTCTTTGTGTCTAGGAAGGTGAGTGAAAAATCAGACACAGCGTGGCCAAAATGTGTTGAACTGCCGGGCAAGCGAGCTGCAGCAACTTGAAACATTTCCGGTTTGTGAGACAGTTTTCTGTGAGTCAGTGGAAATGAGTGGATATGAGGCATAGGGAAACCTGAGGGCTTGTGAGACGAAGCACCAAGCCTTTGCCTGGCCTTGGGAGTTTTTATTCGAAGAGATGAGCCACGAAGGTCAAGAGGCAGTCCCAACCGTCACAGGTGCCCTTCTGCCCTTCGGATTCTTCAAATGGTTTTGGGTTGGACTCCTTCAAAGCCAGGCTTTCATTGTGTGCATCGGTTGGACAAAACATGCCCAAACGGTCTTCGAATTGTTTGTCTTCGCAATGAACATAGTGACGGGGGGTTCCAGGATTAGTACGGGGTCAGCTTTAGAAGGGATCCTTCACTGCCAAAATTCCTCTCCGACAGCGACAGTTTATCACCCCGGCATTTCAAGATTCCATAATTTCAGAGAAACATGTCTCAACAAGTGAAGTGTAATGATGTCGGGGTGGCCATGGCACCATTCTGTCTGTGTGAAGTCTTCTGAAGTTGAACTGGACCGGGGACCACTTGTGTTTCTACAAGAAAGGGGAATAGGCCATTCACCTTGCGCTTTGTTTAAAGGAAAACAACCCCCCTCTCTCCCTCTCTCTCTCTCTCTCTCTCTCTCTCTCTCTCTCTCTCTCTCTCTCTCTCTCTCTCTCTCCTTTTCCAAACATACTGTGGATGGACTGCATCCTGTACCAGTTGAGAGGTGGTTTATTCCAGTATTCACAGGGCTTCATTCATTCCAACTGGTGCAGAGTTGCGTCCACAGTAGGACCCTATCTTATCAAGGTCTCAAAATGAAGGTGTCGGGGAGGGGGGGTTTTCCAACAAAATGACACACCCAAAGGTCGAGAAGTCCCGTCCAACAGCCGCTCGGATTGGGAGAGTGGGGGTTAATTCGGCGGGGTTCTTGGGTCGTCATCTGGGCATGGGTCATTTTTTTTCTCCAGCAGGGGACCGCAGGTTTTACTCCATGTTTCCATTTTCCAGGGTTCCATTTTGGGTACCGATTTTTTACCCACTGCCATTTGGCTATGATTGTAACAGAGGGAGCACCCTCACAAGTGTCTGGTGGACATACATGTCCACCTACATGACTCCTTAAGATGGCCAAAAAGTCACGGAGGGAGGTTCTCTATTTTCAGACACCACATTTGCCTTTTGTGATCATTTTAGGTTTTTGGTACCTTGTCATGTTTGTCATGTTGTTTCTTCACATGTTTTGTTATCGCGTTTGAACACTTTCTGCTCTTGTCACGGGGTTATTTGGTGGGCGAGGCTGTTCTTTGCTCCTTCCGGCTTGGCCCGGTCATTGTCAGATGGTTCCAAGGTCCGCGGCTCCGTGTCAACGTGGAAACGTTGGGCCTTCATTTGCAGTCACGTTGAGTGGTCTTTGTTGCACCACACAATTGATTCCATGTAGCAAGCAAGCTAAGCTGGAGCGAGCCTTGCTCCCTTCTTGCAGTTCTTAGGACATTCGCCGTGTTTGACAGCTGGCACGTTTTGGATAGCCATGGCAACATGACCAATGTTGCATCTCATGTGTATCTTTGCCGGCATCCCTTGGCCCCCAAGATCCAGCTCAGCCAAAGGCGCCCCCAAGTGCGACGTGGATCCCTGGATCCAAATTCAACCCCCGTGTAATTTGATGTTATTGGGCCAGACATTGAGGGGTTTTGGGTCGTCTTGGTGACTAGGTCATCATTCCCACGCGGGATTTGCAGAGCCCCGGCAGCATTGGCAGGCGCTATATGTTGCTCAAACTGGACCCACCTTTTTGGCATTTAAAGGAGGGCCAACAGGAGGAAGCCCGCCATTTTAGGGCACCGCAGTTTTGAGAACACACCGCTATTTTGCACTTGTACTTTTATACTTGCACTTTCACTTCCACTTATACTTGCAGATACAAACACTCTCTCTCTCACGCACACGTTTCCTTTTTTAGCCGGTTCACACATCATCTTTTTGGTCACTTTGGATGGATTTCCCCTTGAATTGACGTTTTAGGGGGAAAACCAGGGACAAGTGAGATATTGTTTCGTCCCAATTCTAAGAGCCAACCCCTGGTCCCCTTGAGCAGGAGTTTGAACCGTGGTTTTTCCGCAGCGTGTTGCTCCAAGTCTCCACCCTCTTTCCAACCATCACGGAAGTGGACGCTTTGCGTTTTCATTTTCAAGAGGATGGTACCCAGCTAAGCAAAGGCCGCCTTTTCCCTTTCCAGGCCCATGCCCTATAAACTGTTAGGCGTGTTTTCTGTGTGAAAAAATGTGAGATCTCCCGCAAGCTTTGGTTTTTAGCCGCAAATCCGGGAGCGAGGTTTTTCCTGGTGCACTTTGGTTCGTTTTGCATCAAGGCACCCAGGGAGCTTGAGCCGGGAGTGGTTGAAGACTCTGAAGGACTTGTCCAACTGAGAGCTCTGGCTCAGGGCTCCTTGAGAAGTCGTTTCAGGCTCCACACCCCTGAGACGCAAAGATGCGGATCTCAGCACCGAAGTCAACATTTTAGCAGGTAATCGTTCAATAGAAAGAAGGGGTTGGCCAATTGAATTCCTTCCTTCCCTCAGATTCTGCACATGTGGATCAACGCGGGGTGCACGAAGCGAGGCTTGGCATGTGTCAAAATCAGCCCCTCCTCCCCCTCCATTGGGTAATCTCCACATTTGCCCACCGAGACCCCTGATAAATGCGCAGGTGCTGCGCATCACGTCTTTGCCGAAAAATGAAGCCGGCCATGCTTGGAAGATGCGCAAAAGGGGCGGCATGGTAGGGCATGCAATTTGGTTCCTGTTCTTAAATCCACACAAAGGACTCCGCTTGGGATATTCAGAACCCCCCCACCCACCCTCCACATGGGTTTCAGTGACCCGACCCCCCCCCCCTCGCATTTGAGGCCACAAGCGCAGAACCACCAGGCGATGCGCTAGGTTTCGGTCGGGCGACTGGTTGTTTGGTTCGAGCGGGGCCAGCCGGGAAGAGGACCTGGTGCCTATGGGTGTTTCTTAAAGCATGAAACCCCGAACATTGGACTCGGGGTCCTTGCGAGTTGCCCTGAACAGCCGCCAAAGGGGGTCCATGTTGAGAAAATTCGATGTGAGTACTTGACAATCTGTGTGGTGGTTTGAGGATTCGCCAGCAAAATCCAGGCGGGGCTCAAACAATTTCCCATTTTCCGTTGGAGACTTTGGAGGGAGGTCGCATAGGCCAACATGGGGGACTGCTCTTGGCTCGGAGCCCAAAGTAACATGAAACCGGACGTGTTTCACCCCGCAAACTTATCTTAATAACTTAAGCAACCAAACCCTGGTGCCCTCTACGAAAAAAGACCCAAAGGAGGCTGCTTGTGCAGCGCCTCCTTTGCGGAGGCGCAATGCTTCTCCTGTCGGACCCCAAATGGGGGGTGTCCTTTCGGTTTCCACCAACAACCCGAAAAAAGGCAACCGTCGAGAAGGCGTGCCCATATCAAGGGCTCGTTGCTTGGTTTCCTGCCAAACCAACCTGAAAAGGGCACTTTCAAAAAACGCACGCCCAGTTCTTGGGCCCGCCTCAAAAGCCACAAGCAGTCAACCCCAGTTGAATGAACCCATTCGCGAGGTTGCTTTTCTCTCAAGAGAGGGCCTCAGGGGGCGAAAGGGGCCCTTTTCCTGGTTAGGAGAAGCCAACCATAGCCCCTAAGGCTTGAAAACAGGGTTCAAAAAAGGGTTAGTCCCCTCCCTATTATGAGTATTGTGTTGGCAGCATGCGCACTGCACTATTCCCGCGTGGGAGCAGATTTTGGACACACCCTTGTTGCATTTATGGGGGGGGGGGGGCAAAAGGTAGGCTGCGGTTCTCGAGCTGTGGAAAGCTGCAGGTGGAGGAGGAAGCGAAACCCAAGGCCAGGGCCTTGTTTTGGTCTTCGGGGCTTCGGGACAGCACTTGCCCAAAAGGAGCTCAGCACTCGAGCTTGGTTGCCCTTCACTTTGTCTTCAACGCAGATAGCAACATGCAGACCGTTTTGTTTTCCGGACACGCTGCTCTAAAGACCGTCATTTACCGTCGTTGGGGGAAAACCGGCCACCGGTGATCCGGGGCGTGCCGGAGGTGACAAGGAACTTGTGCCACGCCGCCATCGGTAAGCTGACGGAATCGATTTGTTGGGTGCTTTGCGACCTTCGGGCCCAGCATTGAACTGGAATGTCGGGTTCAAGTGAGCGTTCACTTTGTAACTTTGTACGGATACTTCAGCAGTGTTGTGTGATGCTCATGCGTTTCCCTCTGCAAGCATTTTCCACCGAGGGGTCCCTCATTTCTAAAACCATCCCTGTTGTGCCATGGGCTGCCCCAGCAAGGGGCATCCCTTTCTCCACTCGTTCCTGCCATACACCCGCCATACACCCACCCTAGACTCACCATCCCACCCATTGGGAGGGCTAAAGACACGAGCGGGGTTGCGTTTTGTGGAATCCGTGCAGGTCGAGAAGCCCCGTCCAGCAGCCGCTTGGCAGACTGGGAGGTGATAGGCTACTTTTGGGGCAGCAAGGTCTTCGGACCCCCCCCCTCCTCGCGTTTATTTCTTCTGGGTTCTTGATTTTTTTTGGTCATTTGACTATGATTTCAAGAGCTGGCACCCCCTCTCAAAAGTTGGTGGGTAGACCCCTTGGCGTCCTTTTGATTCTGTGCTTACTTCACTAGTTAGTGGGACTTTGTTTTGTTTAATGGAAGACCATTTCGGTGCGAAATAAACAGTTCAGAGGTGTTCGTGCTGTGACCCTCGACACGAATTCTCCTTTGATGGGAATCATCGTTCAGATGTTTTTGTGCAGGGCATTGTGCCATCTTTCACCCAAATGGGGGTGTCCAATATTGCGGAACCCCATTTGGAGTGGGTGTTGAAGGAAGAAACCAAAAGGACGCCCCACCATTTCGGGGGGTCCAACCTCCAAAAAAAAGAGAAGCATAATTAACTCCCTCGGACTAGCAAGCTTCAAAAGGCCTCTGCAAATGGAGCCGCTCTGACGGAATCGCCTGGAGGGTACCCAGATCTACGAACTGGATTTGGGGTCCTCTGCTTTCAGTCGATCCTTCGGCGACTTTTTCGAGTCGATCGACAAGAATGCTTTCTGGTGCTCAGCAGGGAATGAGACATGGCATGACCCTCATAAACCATCCAGCTGACGGGAATCCCCAGGTGAATTCACTCATGTCCCCTAAAAACTACATTTTGGGTCCCCCAAATTCCCTCTTTGCAACATGTGGAGATCCCTGCCTAATGATCACACCCAGCAAGAAAAAGCATCGCGATCGAGGTCATCATCCCCATGCGCGCGGCGCCGAATGCCGCGGACCCGCAGAGCCCCCGCAGCCCTGGCAGGCGGATGGGGCCGGTTTCTGGCGCGCTGCTTGCGTGAGGCGTCCCAAAAGAGGTTTCAGTGCTCCAAAAAGTGAGGTGACACAAAAAGTCAGGCAGGGCTCCAGTTTTGGATATGGGAGTTGAGGCCTTTGTGCAACTGGTCTTGTTGATCGGGAGTTTTGCGTCCCGCTCACTTGGGGCCCGGGCTTCGTGTGCTGACCCAACTTGCATCTCGCTCCCGCAGGTTGGTTTTGCTTCTGGCCGCTCAGTACATGCTTTATTGCTGCGCAGTCTGGGCATCCGCCAACTCTACCTGCAACCTCCCTGCAAGACGCGCCCGAATGCAGCAAAGTGCTGTGGCACACGCTGGATGTGCGTTTCGGAGAAAACTGGACTCTGGCTGACACATGGTCGACGAGTGAGGACTACAATGGCTGAACAGCGCGCGCATGTGCAGGTTTTAACATCATCGACAGGGACAGCTTGCTTCAAGGCCATGTTGCAACACAAACAAACTATTGAAAATCGCCGTGGAATTGCAACAAACATGGCTGTCAGAATTGCAAGAGTTTCACGGCGGCGAGGCAGCCGACTGCCTTGTTTTTCCGTGTTTGATTGTTTTGTTGTTTTGTTTTGTTCGCGTGTTTTGTTGTTTTGTTTGTTTGTTTGTTTGTTCGTTTGTTTGTTTGTTTGTTTGTTTATTTGGTTGGTTGGTTTGGTTGGTTGGTTGGTTTGTTGTTTGTGTGTTTGTTTGTTTGCTTGCTTGTTTGTTTGTTTGTTTGTTTGTTTGTTTGCTCGTTCGATTGTTTGTTTGTTTGTGTGTTTGTTTGTTTGTTTGCTTGCTTGCTTGTTTGTTTGTTTGTTTGTTTGTTTGTTTGTTTGTTTCTTTGTTTGTTGGCTCGTTCGATTGTTTGTTTGTTTGTTTGTGTGTGTTTTTATGTGTGATGTTTTATTTTGCTTTTTTGTTTGTTTGTTTGTTCGTTCGTTCGTTCGTTTGTTCGTTTGTTTGATTTTTTTTTAGTTTGTTTTCTTTGCGTGCTTGTGTTTTGTGTGTTTGTGTGTTGGTGTTTGGGTAGTTGCTTGTTTGTATGTAGTTACTTTGTGTGTTTGTGCTTGCTTGCTTGCTTGCTTGCTTGCTTGCTTGCTTGCTTGCTTGCTTGCTTGCTTGCTTGCTTGCTTGCTTGCTTGCTTGCTTGCTGGCTGGCTGGCTTGCGTGCTTGCTTGCTTGCTTGCTTGCTTGCTTGCTTGCTTGCTTGCTTGCTTGCTTGCTTGCTTGCTTGCTTGCTTGCTTGCGTCCTTGCGTCTTTGCTTGTTTGCTTGTTTGCTTGTTTGCTTGTTTGTTTCTTTTGTTTGTTTGTTTGTTTGCTTGCTTGCTTGCTTGCTTGCTTGTTTGTTTCGTTGTTTGTTTGTTTGTTTGTTTGCTTGCTTGCTTGTTTGTTTGTTTGTTTGTTTGTTTGTTTGTTTGTTTGTTTGACTTTTTATGTTGTTTGGTTTTTGTTTGTTTGTTCGTTTGTTCGTTCGTTTTGTTTGTTTTGATTTTCTTTGTTTTCCGCAACAAACATGTTTGGGGTTGCCAGGTTTTAAGTGACATCTGCGAGACAGCCACAGACAGATGCGACAGACAGCTCAGAGCTGGCAGCTGCGAGAGCCTGACAGACAGCTGTGACAGAGCTTGTTGCTGGCAGCGTCGACAGTCCGAAGAGGCTCCCACACTCCTGCCAGTGGCCGGGGCAGGGCCGTGACAGCCCGAAAGTGCTAAAGCTGGGGTCTAACTCCCAGCTCCGTCAGCCTGACTGCTGCAAATTTGACGACAAGTTACGGCGGCATTTCATTGGTGCTCAGAGATGGCTGTGTGTTTGTCACAGCAGCACGCAATTGCGAATGTCCTTGCACGGGCTTGTCTCGCAGAATCGGAGCGCCGCGGATGAAGGGAACAACCCCCCAAATAGGAAGCTTGATTTCCGTAACAGCTACGGGCTGCCATGGATTAGGGGTCAAGGCTGCCTTGGTTCCGTTTTCGTTTGACCGAATTTCGTGGCCGTTATATCAGTCAGTACCATCGCTTAGCGCGTGCTTTGCGGTTTTGCACGCAGTCGTAGTGACTTTTTTGATGCCTCTTGCAGCTTCAGCTTTGCGAAACAAATTCCTTAGGTGGGGGTTGTTCGAGGTAGAGTCGTTGGTTTTGTTGTTAGTGTTTCTTTGGTCCGAAAAGGAAAGGATCTTTCCGCTTGGCAGGTATACCGCTTGGAGTTGAGCTCAGCGGCGCACCAACCTTTGGCGAGCCGAGCTGGGCCATTGGGCCTTGAAGGGGGTTGTGGGGGGATTCGTTTGATTCACCTTGCCTATGGTTGGAGATGAAGGTATCAGCCTCCTTTTTTGGGGGTTACTGGGCTTACGTATATACAACCAGGCCGAGTACCGAAAGGATCGTTGACTTTGAGGAAAAGGATGGCAGCTGCAGCTTCCCAGCATATGCAGCTTCCCAGCATAGGCGGCCTCCCATCCATCAAGTAGGATTGGTTTGTTTTTTGGTCTGGTTGAAGGCACATCCAGTTGTCCGCGGCACGGCCTTACTGTGGTTGTCGCCAGCTTGGCAGAACTAGCAGTCAATGTGTTTTGGGCGCTGCTCAAATACAGGCTTTCCAAAAAGGCACGGAGTTTGGGGGTTTCGCGGATCGCATCGCCTTAAAAATGCAGGTGCGACTTTGTTTGCCTGCAACTACGGGGCCCAAATTTCTTCTCTGGGTTTTCCTTGGCACAAGAAGTTAGGCCAAGAAACCATGTCGAACAGCCAAGTCAGTGGTCAATTCGGCAGCTGGAAGCAAACCAAGATCAAGCTGGAGAATGGTCTCTGCTCTCCGGCGAGTATAGGTGAACATGGGGAGAAAACCAGGTTGAGCCGACTGGCAAGAGCACTTGAGTCACAACCAGAACGTGGGTTGAAAACTGCTCCCAGTCCTGAAGACTGATTTTTCTTTTGGGTAGACCATTTTAATACCAGGATTTGATTAGGACTCTTATGACTCACTTGGGTGTGTCATAAAATGGGGCTAAGCTCTTCTCAGCTTGCCGCGCAAGGCATCGCAGGGGTAATTCTCCTGCGTCGTATTTCCCACGGCGTGGGACAACCCCTGTTGGCGCTGGCTGGGCTATTGACGATTGGAGCAAAACAGACTTTCTGCCGACATTTCTGCAACGGCAACAGTTCTGGGATGGCACAAGGCTAAGCAGCTAAGACACCTGGGGGGTGGCATACATCCTCATGTTGAGACCGCTCGTTTGTTGGTGCCTGCTTCGCTTTTGGAGCCTTTTGGGTCTGTTTCAAAATGGAGCTAACATGAAACTGGTGTAGAGTCGGTTTTGCACCTATGACCGCAAGAACAGGGATCACACAGTGGGAGGTTTATTTGAGAAGTCTGCCCTACGGCAGATGGTTTCAATTTTCCCTTTCCACCCACCCGATCCTGGCGCATCGAACTGGTGACGGTGTGGCCCAAACGGCTCCTTCCTATTTGGGGCATTTTCAGAGGAACCAACGAGCAGGGGAAAGAGCGCACGTGTTGCAAGAGGGGTCTGACTCCCGAAAGATACCACGCCGCGCACTCACTGAATCGAGTCTGCAAAGCAAAACGCGGGACGCTTTGTGGCGCCTTTCTGGCAGTGCCAGCGCCATCTTATTCCGATAGCATCGCTAGAGGGGAGCTCAGAGAGCGAAAGGCCCGAGGCCGGAGGCTGCCAGAGGCGAAAGCCGAGGCTGTCGACTTGCGCTTGCTCGTTTGTGTGTTTTCTGGGGGTGTGGTGTTTTCGCATTTTCCTGAGGGCAAGGGCTGCGTTTTGTGTTTTTGTCCCTGTATTTGTGACTCCAGCGAGTATTTTTTGGACCCCCGCACCTCACAACTCAAGTTGGGACCCCCATGCGCTCCACCAACTTGGTCTTTGTATGTTAGAAAGGACGGTGACCAACCTATTGGTCCGGCTTCTCATTGAGGGAACCAAAAAAGGCGCGGAGGTTTCTCGCACACGCGCGAGGTCAATAGGTCAAGCGACAGGCGCCGAAGGGTTCCTGTGACCATCTCAGTGGGTTCTACCTGGGTATTAAGAGCCATTGCAAGACCCTTTATGGCCATGTTGGTACCAAAAGTCAAGGGCGTTTGGGCGCTGAGCCGCTGAATGAGTCGACACCAACAAGTTGAATCACCCATTCGATACCTGGCAAGCTCAGATGCATTTACCAACCATTTGGCAGCGTACATCACCATCCACTTATAGCCAACCTGAACCCCATGTTTCAGCTTTACAACGCAATGTTACTTCCAATCGGTGAAGTACAACGCTTCGCCTCGCGAGCTCCTCCTCGTTTTGGCCCGTGTGACGGCCCCTGCTAGAAAAAATCATGCGACTGCTCTGCTGGGCAGCCCGGCGGAGCGGTTGCAAGGCGGATGGACGAGGATGGACGAGTCCCCCCTTCGGGAGCCTTTTGAGAATTCCAGGCAAGGGGATTTGCAGGGCGAAACACAACCATGAGTGAAGGATGGGGGATCATGGTTTATACCGGCAACAACTTTCAACATGAGCCAAAGGCTAAAATTATAAGGCACGAGCAGCTAGTATTTGGAGGTTTGTAGTGATGTCTCACCATGCTTGTACTTCCCTTCCCTTCTGACGACTCGCTGCTGTGTTCCACGGCTTCTGGGCCCCGGATTCGAGGTCTGATGGCTTGGACGTGGCGAGAAAGAAGCAACAAGCCTCAGCCCAACATCAAGTGTCAACACGTATCCTGTCTAAACCCACCCCATATTGCCGATCCCAATCAGCCCAACAGATCCACCCTTGGCCCCGAACCAGGCTTTCACGCCATGCTAAACCCACCCTACCACCGCTTTTCTTCTGGAAGATCATTTTTCGGGCTTCCATCTGTGCCCGTCCCAAGTTCTCATCCTGCAGCGTTCGGTGCTTTTGCTTCAAAGAAAAATGAGCGTGCCTCCGAGCTGTGACGTTTCGCTGACCCTCTTTTGTTGGTTTCCCCCTTGAAGCATCTTCTTTTTCGTTTTTCTTTGTTTTTTTTGGGGGGGAGGGGGGGGAGTTGTTTTTTGTTTTGGGGGGGGAGGGTGACGCAACAAAGACGGGCATTTTGGGCTGGACGGTTGCCCGGCTTGATGCATTCCCCCAAACAACAATCCGCAGTTTGCGCCCAGGGTGAGGGCCGATATGCCCGAGCTTCTCTGTTGCGCCCTTCGCTTTAACGACCTCGTACCCGGAGTTTGTTTTACCTCCATTTGCTTAAGAAGTTTATTTTTATTATTATTTTCCCTTGTCGGTTTTGAAAGGAATTCATCACTACTGGACATATTTTTACTTTTTCCTGGGGCCTTAACCTGGAAGTTTACCTGAACACCAAAAAGGTTGGTGTCCCAACCAAAACGCGACAATCGGCATCCTTTCCGGCTGTTGAGGTGAGCCTTCCATTGGCAATTGCTGGTATGGCGACAGCAGTTGGCTTTTGGATTAGCACGTTCTCTCCCCATCTCCAACAATAAAGCTCATTTCAAGTAAGAGAGACGTAAAGAAACAAGACAATCGTAAATAATTGTACAACTATTGAAGTAAGAGATATATATTTAGAAATAGAGCTACTGCATGCATGTGCTTAAGAATACTATCTATGAGGAAGACATCTGGAATCATATTAAACAAGAAGGCTTTTTGGATGTCGTCAATGTCTTTTTTATGAGTGATAGCCATCTTTCCCAGCTCTCATTTGGATGTCTTGTTTGGAGAGCTGGGATGTCTTGATCAAGGGTTTCATGGCTGGTCACCTTCCTACATCAGGTTCTCCAGCTGCAACCGTGTAACACCTTTGGATTTGGACCAGTTGGAGAGGGAACCCAAAGTCATTTATTATCTTCTTGTGTTGGTTCTTTTTTCTTCGGAATTATATTGTGTGACAGATATTTTATGATTATGAGGTCCTCCACACAGGTGGAGGAGCTGCAATTTTGACGCGCTCACCGGCAGATGTAAACGATGCCCTGGAACAAGCTCTTCCCAGACACAGAGAGCCGTACCTCAAGGATTGCTTTTGGCTTACGTCTCCAACTAACGTAGCACCAGACATGGGGTCCCTTGAAGAGGAAACCAATCTTACAGGTACCCTCCCAGAGAGGTGCCATGTTTGTGGAAGAGAGGGTAATTTTTGGCCCAAAAGGAGCCCTGTTAGACAAATCCTAATCTTTGCTTGCAGCTGAACCAGTCCCTTGCGACCGAGGCCTCAGGCGTCAGAAGACTCTGTTAGGAGTCGCCATCAGTGCCTCCAAGACAACCATGACCATCCGCATGGAAGAGAACATGTTTGTTGTTGGGAAACATTTTACATCTTTGCTTATTGTAGTTTAGTGGGACATCCCCACTTAACCGCTGAAAACTAAGTTTTTGCTCCCCGTCCAACGTCAAGCCCAAGAGAAGGCCGCCACGCAAGACGGTTTTGTTTCGAGCGTGCGGTATGCCAGAATTGTAGGGACCTGATAAGGCCAACCAGGCCCAGCGTGAAGGGTTCTTCCATTTCTATCTTTGAGATTGCAACATTGCAACAAAGTTCATTTGGTTTCTTCCCTTGCCGTCCTATTCCTAAGTGACCCCTCCGCGCTTGCGGCTACAGTTGCCAAAGCTTTCAGCTGCCAACAGCCCGGTGGGGAGTCAGACCTGGAAGGGGGCTTTGGCCAAGGATGCCAAGGGGAGCCATGGCTTTGGGAGTTGTGGCATGGCACATTTTTGTCATGCAGTGCATGGTTGCTTGTTTTGGCAAGCCTCCGACGCGTGCGCTGGTGATTCTTTGGCTCATTTAAGGGACCAAGAGAACAGATTGCGAAGCGTGCCATGACGAATGCGGGACCTTGACTCGACAGTTTCATGATGTTTCATGCTGCTTAACGCTCTTCAGATGTTTGGCGCTTCGGAAACAAACTCCAAGGCTCGAAAACACCCCAAGGCCTCTCCAAACAGACACCATTCAGAGCTTCTCACCGAATGGTTTGCTGCTATGGAGATCCTTGTATTCTTATCTCCGTAGCCATCTATTGGGTAAAGCCAACAGCTTCTTTTTGGGTCTCATTTTGGTTTCCTCAATTCTCATCGACACCCCCCACGCAAATCATGGGCCGTACTCGGGTTGCGGTTGTACAACCACCTTGTCTCAAAAAAAATCAATCCATGCTTATGGTTGCCTCTTTAAGAGACGGGTTATCACCGTGTCGCACCATGATTCTTTTCCCTCCCGCCAAACTCCCCAGCACCAAAAAATCACCCTGGCCCCGGACCCATCGAAACTCCAGCCGTTGGTCGACATCAAGAACCCGTTGGTTTCCGATCGGATGTCCAGCTGCGGTATCAGCCCGGAGGAGCGAATCGGGCGTTGGAGGGAACCCTCGAGTCATGGGGATCTTAGGGTGACTTTCCAATGCTCAGTAAGCAGTTTCCCTCCCTGAGTTCTTGGATATGAATCCCAGGCGCGGCATAGAACCCCCCCCCAAAGAGCACTACACATGTTTCGCAAAGCCAGGTCCTGGATTCTGCGACGTCAAGGTTTCTTTCACAGAGGTCCATTTCTGACTTTCGGCTGGCGAACGATCATTCGAATTATTTTGTATGAAAAGAGCAAAGTTTCTTTTCTCTGGAGCTTCTCTATGGGGGCTCCGACCCACTTTTCGGGCTGTTCATGCAAAGTCCTCTCGCCACATGAGGACCTCCGAGTAGTGGAAGGCCAGTACCCGGCCACAGAGACGCCACTGGAGACGGCATGGACCTTGTGGTGCCCCGGAAGAAGGAGAAATCTGCCAGACGTCGCCCCATTTGCCATGGCAAGAAATCCAACCATTGCCAGAGTAGACTTATTGAGTTCCATGGATAGGGAAAACCACCCCGATTGCCCAGACTTGATGAACCCGCTGTTTGCCGTTTTGGTCCTCCGCGAACTCCCACAACAGCAGCACATTGGCGGTTTGCAGCGGAGACGGCTTGCCTCCCAGGTACGACAAGAAGACCAGCGACCGCAAGGAGAGCGAGCAGTACATGCAGGGTCTGCGGCAGCTGGGCAGTTTCAATACCATTGAGGCAGGGTTGGGTGAGCTTGGGGCTTCGAGCCACGGTGAAAACGCTGCCCGGCTTGGTATCGCTTCGTAAGGATGCCCCGCAAGGTGCCCTTTGCGCTTTAGGATCCCTGGCTGCGGAGTTTGACAGCTTCAACAGGAGGTCAGGGGTTAGTTGGATAGGCTGATGATCAGAGAAGGCTTGTGTGGCTGTTCGTGGCAGTCTTCATTTCGGGGTTATGGATAGACATGTCGGAAGCGATAAATTCCATCGACTTGGACACGCGAGATCGCCTGGGGGGAGAACGAGTGAAACGACGGTCTTTTTCTGGGGGCGTTCCCCTCTTTTCAGTTTGGACAACAAACCTGCGGTTGCCACACGATCCAATTGTTGCAGGGGAAAGATGGGAATGATGGGCGTGTCTTTTCTTGAGGTACCCCTTCTTGGCGTCGAATCAGGGGAAACCAACCGGAAGCCGAAGCCAAGAGATGCGAAGCTGGCGAAAAAGAAAAAATCCAGCGGAGACTTTTGCTTCGCAGGGCTTCTACCGGCACTACAGCTACCTCCTGCGGCCCAGCGATCTTCCGCGGGACCACAACGCTGGGGCGCCGATCGAAGACCAGGTTGGAGGTGTTTCGTAGATGGGATTTTCGGGTTTTCCTTGGAAAACGAAGGGGGACTCACAAAAGCTGCGATACCCCAGGGCAACCAGGGAACGACATGCATCATGCCGGTTGTCAGAGTTGCGGCTGCAAGTTTCTTGTGGGGCAGGGGGAATGGTGGCCTAAGTTGCTTGGTAGATTTGCTCACTCTCCTTATTAGCACATGGTTAGCATTCCTTGACCTTCACAACCCTCGATTTGTGATCCCTATTGTTTGTAGGGAGGGCCCTCCACGTCGGGTAAACATCCCTTCCGTTTCAGAGCGAAACAAAGGCAGCCCAGATCAAAGGGGTTCCCACTTCAGGTTCTGCTCTTCCGGAAGGGCTACCGACCCATGTGGGAGGCGCGTGGGTGCCGTGTCTCAAGCTCCGGCAGGTATGGAGAGTGACTGATCAAAGTGCTTTCCTTGAAGTTGGCCCATTCTCCATACTGCTCCAGAAAAAAAAAAACTGCTGTGGTTTCTTCAGACAGTACAATTCCAAAAGAAATCCAGCTTTTTGCTTGCATCAGCGCTGTTTTAAATCCGGCGGCAGGCAGTTTGGGCACTTGGGTGCTGAGGTGCTCAGGAAACAGGGAGGCCCCTCCTTGCTCGAAAGATTTGTCGTTGAAGGCATTGGGCTCAGTTATAGCAACAACAAAAACAAAATAAAACATGTCGGCAACCAGAAGTTGAGCTCAGGTTTTGGGCACTGCTCACATGGCTGTGGGTCAAGCATAGGGTAACCCCCCACATGGAACCCTAGTAAGTGGAAACATGGACCACAACCTGCGGTCCATATCCTGGTGGTTTCATTTTGACCCACACCCACATGTATATGTACACACACTACCTTGTTTCTTGGGCAGTATGACCTTATCCACTGACAAATGCCATTCCCCCCAACCTGAGATACCCTGAGCCGACTTGCTGAGCCGAAGCGCAAAAAGCGCTCGGGTGCCAGGAGTTCCCAGAAGGAGGTTGCTGGATCATCCGCATCAAGCGGAAGGCGCGAGATGCGGAGCCAGATGCGGAGCCGGATGGGTGCCGTGTCCAACGAACGGTGTGGACGGCTTGGGGGTGGTAGACTTTCATTTGCTTAAGGATATGTTTTTTGTTTTCTTTATTCTATTATTTTCCCCTGTCGGTTTTAAAGGGAATCTATGACTGCTGGACATATGTGTCATATTCCTTTTTTTGCCAGGGAGCTTAACCAAATGGAAGTAGATGGTGTGATGTCCTTGCCCAGGATTCTTAAGAGACGTGAGGAGCTTTGACCATAGAACATGTGGAGATGGGCGGGGAACGCACGGGTTTGTCTGAGTTGGTGAGCAGATCTGGGAGACGGTCTTGGCTCGTTTGCAACAAGTTCATTGATCACATGAGTGCGTGAAAAGAGGAGCCTTGTTGAGAATTTGCGCCTCACTTTGCCTATCATGTGCGCTGCAAGGGAACTGCTTCCTCCTGCACTCTCTGCATTTCTCCAGGAAGCACGCAGCACACAACAGCCATAGCTCCGATCGTTACGTTGCATATCTGCCCAAGTCACACCTGGCTCTACAAACCTGTCAAACTTTGCTGCTTCCCCAACACAAATTTGGACGACGGATCATCAGGCTGGGGATTCAGCTGCGCCATATAGCTAGAAACCGGGAGCAGAAACTGCAACAGATGGACTGGCTCTCTCGTTGGATAGCACGGTGCTGGTATTTGTCCTGTGTTTGACAGTGAGGAAGCCATTTCACCGTTCCCACGAGCAAACATGCACTAAGGGTCCCCATATTTGCCCCTTCGAGATGGTTCACACATAACCCGTTTGGAGCTATCCCGAGTGAGTTTCCTTTTGGGCGAGGGAGCCCTGTGCACGACGACTGTGGTACTCCTGGCACTCACGACTAAAAGGGGGATCCATGCACATAATGATTCAGAGCCATTGCAACCTCAGACTAGTGACTTAAGGCGAGTTGGTGGCCCCAAGCATACTGGCATGTGCGATAGAACCTGGCTTGTTTTGAAATGGGGTGAGCGGCGCGGACAGCAAAAGGAGACACATGCAGCGAATAAAGCAGACTCGCCAGGGTGACAGGTCTGGCAATCTCTGCGGATCAGTTTGTTGAAATCTTGCCAGGGCTCAAGGAGTCAGGTCTGGGCACTGGTTCCATCACTGAAAGGGGACGCCTTTGAGTGGTTTGGACACAGGCCAAACCAGAAGCAAACCTGTTTGGGGGGGTAGGGGCAAAAAAACAACAGCCCCCAAAAGCGCATCGGTGGGTTCTCCTTGGCACGTTGCCCGAACGCCGTGCGCCGTGTGGCCGAAAGCAGGCCTCACAGAACTTTGTGAACCGCATGTGGGAGAACCTGTGCTTGGCCTTCATCGGGGAGGCGGGGTGTGTTGGGCGAAGTCTAGTCCAGAAGTCTGTGGCTGGTAAAAAAGGAAGAGGTTGCAAGCTCCGGCGGATGCCCCTGTCGCGTTCAGGGAACCTGGGAACCCCTCGAATTGGCCCTCGTTTTTTTGGCTTGGTGGTTGAGTATGGCGGGTTTGCCTTGCGAGATGGTATGGGCACCCACAGTTTGGGGCAACGAGCTGGTTTTTTGTGCAAGCGCATGTGACAGCGAGAGGGCGCCCCAAACTTTCGGGGGCTAGGGCTGGTTTCGGACACCGGCGTCTTAGGGGGATTTGTTAGCGGCACTTCGCCCTTCGAGTAACAGGGCCGTGCCAGCGGTCTGCAAAGGACAAGAGTTGGTGGGTGGGGGGCAATCAGCTTTGTGGAAAAAGAGAGTTGGAAGGTTTGTGATGCAGCGCTTCTACATGTTGCTTGCGAGGTGTTTTTAATCTGTGGCTTCTGCCAGCTAAACAAAACGTCCGTCTTGTTTTATCAACTCCGGGAACCCCCTCCCCACGGCTATCAAACTTATCATCATTCAAGGGTTTCGTAGGTACAGTATACCCCATCCATCCGATTTGGTTTCCTTTTTCAGGTAATCCCGGATCCGGTTCATTCCCAACACACGGAAGGGTCGTTCCCTACCTATCGCACCAGCAAGAAAAGAGAACCCCTGGCTTTCAGGTTCAATGCCTTTGTGAGAGGGGGCCCTGGGCCCTACTCAAAATTAGATACCCGCTTGACTTTTGGCATTTGTCCAAATGACGACTCCAAATACCCACTCTGCTTCTAGGGGGATGTCAACCCCTGGCTCACAAGGGATGTATTGCCCATGATAAAACAAGGCTTTTCAAATTTACAAACCCAGGTGTGTGGAGCAACGGAAAACAAACTGCATCCTTTTCGGGTTAACCATTGCAAGTAAGCAACCAGCCAAGCGAAAGAACCAAGCAAAGAAAAGGAAAGAAAGGGGAACAAGAAAACCACAAATCCAGGATGTCAACTTCCCCCTGCAAATTTCAATACAACACGGTGTCAACTCCATAGTTTTCCAGTGGTGCAAAATGAGTTTCGTCTACAGGGCTCGATTCCATGTCACTCCTTCCCTCTCGAAGCAGCGAGTGGGGTCTCCCTGGAGGAGTTCGAGCTGCCGGACGTGGTGGGCTGCGTGCTGTCCACCCGGCTCAAGGATGAGAAGGGAGAATCGAGTCGACGGGGGGGGGGGTCTCCCTCAAAAGACGAGCCACACACAAATTTGGGGTGTCTGTTGATGCAAACAAAAAAATCTCATTCACCCAGTAGTGTCCCTCTCTCCACTTTTTCTTGGGGAGATTCAGCTCCCCTAAAATCGACTACAGAAAAAACAGGGTACCCTTATTCTAACCTCTCTACCCGAGGACCTAGAAAAGTCGGTTTCCCGCAACAAAAGAAATGAGAGCCACCGAATTGGCCACTTCTCCAAGTCGTCACTTCACAAGGCACATGTGAGCTGCACTCTTGTGCTTGCAATGTCTGGGTGCAATAAGGAAGCGGTTGTCCAAGCGAATATGTTTTGTTGTTTCCCCCAGCTGAAAGCTCTGTTTGTCGCAGCCCAGATAACCTCGGGGTGGTCCAAGCTCTGCTTTTTTCTTTAGCAGATTCGAGGGTTGCGAAACTCCGCTGGGAAGCTGTACAGAGACGTTTGGCAGTTCAATCCTATCGTGCTTGTGTTCGTGGGTCGGCCCTGGAATCCGGCATGCATCGCGCATCTGCTGCATTTTGCTGGTCAACAACTTCAAGATATGTGTTTGTTCCGCGTGGGATCTGCCCAACTGGTTGGGTAACTTGTGTGTGCTTCCTTGGAAACAACTCAGAAATCGTACCCTCAAAAGGACAGTCCCATGTGGATGTTCTGTGGAATGGGAACCTCCAATGATGAGTTTCACCAATCCCAATTCCAAAGCCCCAATTTTAGGGTGCAAAGCGGGGCCCAACCCTTGCAGACATTTTCCTGGAATGTGGGTACGACCAAAATTGTTTGTCCACTAGTTGGAGGTGGGGATAGGAAGAGGTGTTTTATAGACTGATCATTGGGCTGCATTGTGGGGCTGTGCAAGTCGACCCTTCTGAATAGTTGGTTTCCTTTTGTGTCCTTTGAAGGCAACCCTAGTTTTAGTACTGATGCATCCAAAAAACTTTTGCGGCCAGTACAGGCATTCCCATCATTTGGTTTAAAAAAGGAAGGAAGCCCAAGCGAAGTCATCTCGGCGGCTCTGCTTGGGGAACCTCCTTTGGTTCTTCCTTCTTTGTTTTTTGTTTCTACTAGGAACCCCACAGGAAACCAGGTTGTTGTTTTTTTTGTTTTGTTTTTCTAATAGGAACCCCACAGGAAACCATTGCCTTTTCTGACACAAAATCGAAGTTTTTGGCCCAGGACGATGTGCTCTCGGTGTGGAATCTCACCAACCGGGACAACTCCGCCGGAGCCTGACAGTATATATATATATATATATACGGACCGAGGCGAAGGGTAGCCTGGATATCCTCTTGCGGGTCCCGCATGTTCGTATAAGGAACAAGCCGATCACCTGAATCAAATGTGTTTCTGAGCAAATGGTAAGGCCCTCTTACATGGGCTCATTTCATCACGCAGTCTGTGCCATATTTTTGTTTTGGTCAAACATATTTTTGGATTATGGAGGATATGGCTATGAATTTTAATGGGGAACCCCCTCAAAAGTGGCTGGTGGACATAAATCCCCACCGAATTTTGATGTCCGCCAAAGGGTCCCTAAAAAAAAGTCATTCCCCTATTCCCTCGGTTTCCTCCCAGAAACCCGGCAGACCGGGCCTCAGTTCTCCATCGCGACTCCACGGGGTCTGGCAGTCACTTGTGGCGGGGGGTTGGCAGTCAGTGCCATTGGGGAAACCTTTCCTCCAGCTGTTTGTTGTTCAGCAAAGCAGTTGGTCAGCTAGCAACATGTGCTGTTCGGTCAGAATGTCCATGTTGCTTCCTCTCGTTACCCACCAGATCAACTCAGGTAATCCTTAGTGGTTTGGATTGGTGGTTTGATTATTTGAACTTCTGGTGCTTATGGAGGAATGGGCAATCCAACCGACCCCGGGCTCCAAACCACCCAACGAGGGAAAAATCCACGGGCCGGCCCCGCATGGCACGAGGCCCGCTTTCGCATCGGGGAGAAGCTGAAGGAAGTCGGGGAGCCCGGCGTTCGCGTCGGGGATTCGTTGCCTAAGCCAAACTTTCGGAACGAACTCCACGCCGCCATCAAAGAGTTTGTGAAGTGGAAGGGGCGGATGGTGGACACCTGAGGGGGCGAAAGCTGACTTTTGTCCCTGGTGGTTCTGAGTAAGTTTGCGATCTCACTCGTGACGAAGGCCCCTTTGTTGCGGCACCCGTATGTTGGCTAGGTCGATATTCTATCATGTACCCAGATCGACCGATACAGACTTCCAGGATGAGGCAATGTGGGATTGACTGATTAGCCTCAGGTATTGAGCCAGCTTTCACTTGACTAGTGTTGGTAGCATATTCAGCCAGACGTGTCGTTTGTGTGTATTAGCCTTGGCTTTTATCCATCATTGTACACCATGATGGAACCATATTAACCGCTCTATTGCATTTCACGATTCTGCTGGGCGATTTGGATGCTTCATCCGCCCGCGTTTTGAGGTGCTCGGTTTGGACATGAATGCCCTGATCCAGTACAAGGACCTGAGAAAAAGCCCAGAGCGGTCTCATGCGAGAGCGGGGTAGAAGGCCGCATTCAACTGACTGCTGTCTGCAGCTCGAGCGGAAACCAATGCAGCTTCGGGGTGACATTTGCCCCCCAACCGGAAAGGCTGCCAGTGTCAGAGCCCTCCGAATAACCTCTTTTCCAGGGTTTTACAAAGAAGTTTATGAACGGGTTCCAGATTGCAACAAAGGACAACCCCATTTGTTAGAACCCATTCAACGGGATACCCAACCTTTTGGAACGTTGCCTTGAGCGGCGCTTGGGGCGGGAAGGTGCATTTGAGATCGTTTGCCTTCGCAAGACCGCGGCCATTTGAACGAAAGGCGAAGGTGGTAATGCTCATGTTGGAGGTCAGGCCATGGTGCAGGGAACGTGGGTAATTGCAGGCGCTGATATAAGAATTCAAAGGGCCCGCTTCGGATTCTCACTAGTCTGCTTGGCAATTCTGGCTCAAGTTCTGAATGCAGCAATCCGACTTGTGCAAAGCGACTACACAGAGCGACTTGCGCAAATCAACTCGTGCAAAGTACCTTGCGCAGCGTGCAGTGTGACATGCGCGAGGTGGATTGCTCAATGCGACTTGCGCGGAACGGCTTTCGTTGTGTAACTTACGTAGAGGTACTTCTGCAGCATGGCCTGCGTATTGTAACTTACGTGTGCCTTGCTTCCTTATCCTGGAATGTTTGCCACATCAACAACTCAACAAATTGCAGTCAAACATGCAGCCACAAAGTCTAGCTCTTCAACCCCCTTCCGGCAGGAGTGAGATCACAATGGCGCAACCAAGAATGAGTCAGCACAAATTTTTGGCGAGTTCACATTGGGGTAAAACGAGCAAATTGAGAGGTCACTGACCTATGATGCGAGAACAATTAGTGCAGATGAGTTTCTGGCAGGCGGTCGATCCTTTGTGAGTGCCCTCCTTTGAACTGACATGGAACCAGAAGGTCCCTTCAAGAGGGAACTTGTGAGCAAGCGGCTAATCTCTCTCATCTAGAGATATGTCTTCGGTGATGACAAGTGTCATAAATCATCAGAAACGATATGGCGAACCCCCTAAAAACGATAACCTCCCATTCGAAATCGCCCAAAGTAGTCTTAGATTTTGCCGCTCGCTCATGTCCAAACTTGTCTCCAATGCAGTTTCAATGTGGCAAGGGCTGGATGTTAGGGGCGTTGAGTGTGACCGCACAGGACCACATGCAGAGTTTGCAGGACCTGTGGGGTGGCCTTGAGTGAGGTGAGGGCCATTCGATCCCACGAATGGCCAGATGGGGTTGGACTTGTGTTGGTTGTTGGTTTTTGGCTAACGGTTCAAGACCAAGGTCGTCCCTTTGCTCCTGTCTTGTTCTTTTTCCTTTCTTTTTTTTGAGGGGGGGTCTTCCCTTGTTGCTTCTTGGAGAAGTTGTTTGTGTGCTTTGCTTTGGGCTAGGAGCGACCCAGCGACCCATGCTCAATGTACTCTTTTGGTGGGAAGGCAAATGCGCCATATTGCGCGTATTGATCGTTCCAAATTGGGCCAGCCACTCATATTGAATTCAGGAAATACATATCTGCGCAAGGCTCGGTGTCATTGATCCCGAGTTGGGATCGCAACTCAAGTTCAAGCCTCCTGGAGGGGCTTCATCCCTTGTCTTCCACTAGCTTTGTCTTTCTGGAACTAGAAAGTGAGTAAAACGCGGCACCCCACTCGAAGTGTGCCCCCTCGAAAGTGGTGCGCAGAACTCCCCACGAAAATGTAACCCTTCTCCACGCCTCAGCCTTGCCTTGCCCGTGAGCGGTTTGGAAAGCCATTCCGCTTTCCTCACAAGTTCGAGGGTGATACATGGGGCGGTGTCTTTTGAGGGTGCGCTTTTCGGGGTTGGTTTATAAAGGGAGACAAGCACGAAACCAAAGTATTTTTTTGGCCCCTAGTTTGGCACCGCAATAGCCATATTTGGTTGACCCAAAGGGAAACCCAAAAGGGATGGCGTACTTGTTTTTATTTCGTTCAAAACACGGTTTTCCTTGGAGAACCTTTGGATTCTCGAGGCAGACTTTTTTTTTCCAGAGGTGAGCTTCGTGCAACAGGTCAACAGGACCTTGGAGTTGAATGTCGGCTTACATGCGTGTGTCCGAACACCAACAGGATACTAGTCTCTTTGGGAAACACATATAATACTAACATGTCCTTCGGCTGGAGGCAGGATTCAACATATTTAAACCATCCCTTATCCATCAAACCACCAATCAAAACCACCAAATAGAGGGAATTCGAAGCTGACGTATGCCGACATTTACTCAAACCATTCGCAAATTCCCTTCTTTTGGTCCACCTTAAAGGCTTGCTGCGGTTTATTGGGCTATGATCCATCGCCGGTGCCGATCCATCGCCGTGCTCTGGCTCGCATTTACAGCCCCGACTTATATGAGTTTAGGACACAGGTTCAGCGAGCTTGTTTTGTGTCTTTTTTGTGGGTGGGTTGCGAACTCGTTTTCTGTCCCGAGTCTAGAAACCGGTCATATCAAGTCGAAATCAGGTTTGATTGGGCCCAATCTGCTGCGGTCATCAAGCACGGATTCGCGACGAGAACCCGAAACAACACAGCGGCGGACTCTTTTTCTCTCCGAGCGAAGCGCCGGCCCCAGTGATCGGCTCAGAATACTCATTGCCTGAGTTGGTGGACTTGTTACTTTTTGGGAAGACCATGTTGCAGGGTGATCTTCTTTTGGCCAATCCACTCGATGGGAGGTGAGCTGAGAGAACGGCCGAAGCCAAGCTGATGACAGATTGAGATTGGTAGCTTCCCATGGGCTTCCCTTCAAGACCCGATAGACACGCCCATACTGGTATGAACTTGCCTAGAGTTGAGAGACTTGCAGCGGAACACTCCATGCAACTCTTCCAAGTGGTCACTGGTCCACGCTTTGACGCGAGGGACGATGGGAATTCCAAGCCTTTGAGCCAGGGATTGTAGCTCGCTCTTTTCCAGGATGAGTTCGAGGCAGGTAAGACATCCAATCTGCAGAATTCCTTCCAAGGGCAACGAAGGTTTTGGGCATCCGTGAAGCCATGAGCTTCGGGTCAGCCCGCAGGGGTCGTTTTCGGGTGACGGCCTGTGGGGAACTAGGTTTGAGGACGGCCAACGAAGAAAGCTCAGGGGCTGGGTTCTCGGATCCCCGCTTGTTGGTTATATTTTGGGGTGGACTCCTATAAAAATAGGAAGTATGAAGCAGAGTCTGAGCAGGTTTTAAGCCCAGATGTGAGCAGGCTGGTGTTGACTGGCTTCTAGTTGCCTGGCAAGTCGCAGCGACACTGGGGGTGCGACTTCAACGAGCTGAGGACCATGCCGTCTCCAATGGAGGAGAAGATGAAAGCCATGCGTCGGCCTTGGCTCGAACTCAGGCATTCCAACGGTCTGTCATCAAGATGACATGGGTGTCTTTTGCAACGGGACCCCGTTTCCTGGTTGGTTTCCCTTTAATGCAAAAAGGGTACCCTCCAACTGCCCCTCAGAAATCCTGGGGCGGGCACAAATTCGCACTTGAAGCTGGATGCTCTAAGATGAGTTCGTAGGTCAGAGGGACATTGTTTAGCAGAGCCTCCACAGAATTTAGGTGGGGATTCAGGTCCACCAACCACTGGTGTGGTTGCTCCCTATTTAAAAAAAAAAGAAAAAACACATTGCCATTTTGTGAAACTGGGAGCAAACAATTATAAACTGCGGCTTGGGTACTCAAGAGGATTCACTATGTTACCACTTTGCATCAATGAAGGCCAGTTTGGGCACCTTTTGTCCCACTGCTTTGACAAGGGTAAGACTATGGCCCCCAATATCAGTGTTAGGCGTTTTTGAACACCACGTTTCTTGCTAAACGCTGCTTCAAGTTGCTGACTTTAGGCCCTGCCCCAAACCCGAACATATGAACTCGAATTTGGGACACCTACTACCAAGCAGTTTCCCGCGGGGTCAGTATTTGACTACCTTCTGCTCTAGTTTGTTAGCTCGCCTTCCTAAATGTTGGCTCGTCTCCCCATGTCCAAACAACGTTAAAGCTAGGCCAGATTCTTACATGTATCACAAACAGGGCCATGTTCCACAACCTTATCCCTTAGTGTAAAGATTTGCTTTGGCATTGCAACGCATACTTCATGCACTTGGGCATGTGGCTGTATTCAAGCTCCGTCAAAGGGAAGCTTCTTCTGCGTAACATTTGGTCAGCTAATATGGGGACATTTGTTGACAGAAGAACGATGGCATAGCATAAATATTACCGAATACGAACACAGCGCAGCTGTAATGAATGGCTACGATCTGTGTGACTCGTATTTATGAGTTCAAAAAAGGAGGCGGGGGGGTTCGAGGATGCCCTTTTCACCTTGGCTTAAAGGGAGTTCCCCCTATTTTGGCGTAAACCCAATGTGATTCGCACAGCGGTGTCTAAATTGATGCCTTCCTGATGCACATGGCGCAAATCTAGTCCTGGCTTTCCCACGCTTTCTTGCCAGGGGATTCCATGCGAAATATTGCTGAACCCTTCTCAACACAGAAAGGTTGTTTGACCCTTCAAAGACCCCCTTCTAAGGAGGTTCCACCAAGGTTTTGCTAGGGGTGTTGGGCAATCTGGCCACGATCTCCGACCCAGGCTGGCCCTGAATGCCAGGGGCGGCAAGGAGGCGAGGCCAGTGATGTCAGGATGTCCCTAGCTTCACGGTTTCTGTGTGTTTGTTTTGTTTTGTTAAACGTAAAACAACACAAGTTGTGCGGCACGTTTGGCTCCGTTGATTCCGTTCACTTTTGGTGCAGGTTGCAAAAAGCCCGTTGCTTGGCTAGCATACCAGCGGTAGGGAAGACTGCAGATTGGCAGGCTGGGATTTGGTTGGAGGAGTGATAGGTCTCAAGAAGCTTGTTGGGTTGCCGGTGACTTCCTGGGCAATTGGCCTCTTCGAGCAAAAGGCTCATGCTTTGTGACTTCAAGGGAGAGAGGAGCCAAGCCACGCTTTTGTCTCAGAGACTTCCCACGCTTTAAAGCAGAACCTGAGGCTTGCTTGGGCTTATTTACGACCTATCTACCTCATTTTGGGTATGCCTTCAGGTGTATTGACAGGAGTCTGGTCTTGACCTTTCTTGGAGATGAGTCGATGAGACTTCCAAAAAGGCCTGTTCGGAGGTTCAGAAGGCAAGCCCATTGCCATTTTGCTGGGTAAATATGTCAGGCGAAGGCCTGAGCAAATTGAACTCTGGCTTGTCGACTCGCAGGCAAAAGGTGTCTTCCAAAAGGGGGTCGAACGCGCACCAAGTCACGTTTCTTGGTGGAAGGGGTATATCTTGTGAGGGTACCAGTACCTTGTTTGCCTTGGTTCAAAGGGAAACCAACAGGACAACTGCCATTTGTACGGACCTAATTTGACACCCATACGTGAGTGTGCAGGTCAGGCTTCAGGTTTGGGTGTGTTGCCCAAAATGAAAACCCCCGTTTGGGATGGGGCTTGAAGGAAATATTGAAAAACAAGCACGTAGTCCCCAATTCGAATAATTCATCAACATCAATCTCCTCCTGAGGGCTATTTTTCCGGTTCCTGGACTTTGCGCTTGACGCCGTAATCCGGGCCAGTGTAATCCGACACACACACAAGAGGTGCTGGCCTTTATACTGTTGTGGGAAGACCGTTTTGGTGGCAAACAAGCGGCTTAGGTTCTATTTGGCCAATCGACTCAAAACGCGAGCTAATTTTCAATTTTTCAGGTACCAGTTTGGACGATCCACCATGCGAGTCCAAAACATTCCAAACCTCGAGGGGTTGTGCGCCAGGATCCCAAGCCAACAGCGAAGGACAGGTGTTGCGAAGCTTCCGCAGAGTTCTGTTTGTTTTTTTTTTGTTTTTTTTGGGGGTTCCAAAAAGATTCCGAACTTGAAGGTGGCTTGAAGCAATACCTCCTGCCAATTTCCCTTGAGAGTTTCCCTTTTGTCTTGAGGTTGGAGCTTTAGGTTGAACAAGCCGGCGCGGAACTCGGGACGCTCTAGTGAATGACAACATAGAAATGACAACATGAGGAAGATGGGATACGACCAAGCTCTTTTTGGTAGATGTCTGCGTACACATTGGCTTTTGATCGTGCTTGATGCGGGGCCGCCACCCGTTGTAGAGGCAATCCGAATCTCCGGATCTTGGTCTGCACTATGTCTTTTTCATGGGGGACGCCCCCCACCCCCAAAAAAAAAGCGTGTGGTGTCACCAAAAGTTCGTTCATCCCAAGTGCCTGGCGACTTTGCCCGGCAAAGCCTTGGACAACGTCCCGGGCCCCAGACGGCCGCTTTGGGTTCCCGTTTGGGTTGACCAAGGCACACGCCGTTGGCCTCTCTGCGAACAAAAACACACGCATAATACCTACTGTGGATGGACGAAAACCTGCACCAAGTCGAAACCATGGGAAATATGAGTTCGTACATATTATAGGGGAATCATCATTCCAGTGATTCCTAGGGGGTGCAGGATTTCGTCCATCAGTATGTCACAAACCCCGTACGTGCATCGTGAGTTGACAACGCAGGTTGCGGGCTGCTGCCAGGTAGCAGGAATTGGTACTGTTGATCGTTGATGTCCGTAATATCCATGCCCGAAGACGTGGGTAGATATGGACATTCAGAACAGACTGCCTCAAATACACTTTTGAGGGTTCCTGTTTGGGATGGTTAAAGGGAAATCAAAGGGAACCCCGTCCTTGTGAAGGTTCCCCCCCGCGAGAAAAAGAGAACACCCCCATACGCCCTTCGTCAGGAGGGCGCAATGGTCCTTGCGGACAACCCGCAGGGCGCTGGAGGACTGGGCTCGAGAGGTACGAGTGTCGGGCTGAGGTTGGTGAGCCTTGAGTTGTCTTTTCCTTTTGGTGTCAGCACAGGGGCTAAAGGCGGGTCGAAGTGGCAGTGGCTCAAAATTAAAGAGCTAGGGTTACACAGGTTTTGGTCCATGTTTCCACTTACCAGGGTTCCATTTTGGTACCGGTTATTTTGGTACCGGTTGTTTGAGCCATACCCAAATGGCTATAAGCTTTAGTATCCTTCGTCTGCGCCGTTCAGGCTCTAGGTTCTCGGACCTGCTGAAAGCCAAGGAACTAGCAATCAAGGTGTGAAGCCAATGGACCCACGGCTCCGCAGAAACCAGATTTGGGCATGAATTCAATTAGTTCCTCTGGAAACCAGGCTTGTTTCCCACGAAAGGAGGGGTTTGAAGAATGGGAACACCAGCATTTCGGCCAGGGGAAGTTGCAAGCCTTGGCAAATCTTTGTTTCATCAGACAAATCTTCGATGGCAACTTGGACGTTCTCACCAAGAAAACCATTGGACAATCGGCCCTTTCAAGTGGCCCTTTGAACCCGGGAAGAAGAGGAAGAAGATGGACAGACACGCCATTTCGGTGTTGCTGAAAATAGGGGACCCCCAAAACTGTTTGCTTTCCTTCTGGTTTTCTTTACCAAAAAGCAAAAAAAGGTGGGTTCTCTATTTTGACCCCCCCCCCTTAATTAGACGGCCCCTAATTTTGGCACGTCATAAATCGATTGCTAAGCGGAATAATGAACGATTTAGCACGCGATCGCCCAGAGCTCAGCGACCTGCGCGGCTGCCGTGTTGAAACAGAGGTGGCCACCTGCGAGCGTCACGGTGCGAGCCCCTTTGTCCAGTCTTGGGCGGCGCCCCCTTTCCTTCGCGGCAAGCAGCGAGTATCGGAGCAGCGGCTGCCAGAACTCCTCTTGCGGCAAGGTATTGCTTGGGTTTGATTGAACCTTGTGCAGAGAACACCTCAATTCGACTCCTTCGGTCTCCATGCAGTGAAGTGAACAGCGGAATGGACAGCATTGTTCATTCTGGTACCATCAATATGGGCGTGGTTCAAGACAGGGGTACCCTCCCCCAAAGAAAACAACGGTGGCTTTCCAATTAAACCAGGATTCAATCGGATTTCGTCCATCTACAGTAGGAGTCCAAGATCCGAAATATGAGGCCCCTTTGAACCCCCCAAGTCTTTCGGCGAGCGAGATGTATGCGATCCACTGTATCAGAGAAGTAGCACGCTTCCAGAGCGAGGTCCGGGCCAAGACTGGTACGTGTCAGCAGGTTGCCAGACAAAATCCTTGGTGGTGTTGGTTCCGGTGGATGTGGTTCCTGCTAGGGTGATGTTGCAAAGAGACAATTTTACTCTTCCCAACAATCACGAAAGTGGGGTTAGGGAAGACTGCAATCCCCTTGAAAAGGCCCGAACAGTCCACTTGCATTATGGGAAACAGGCTGGGGCTCCTTTGTGAATGGGCCATGTTTCAAGGGGAAGCAGGGGTACTCTACAAATGGTGGTTTACCTCTTGGCTTCCCCGTAAACCAACCTTAAACAGGGCACTTTTAAAAATACACGGCGTCATTCTTACTGATTTTTTTCTAGGGCTCCGCCGCAGAGTTGGTTGGTGGACCTGAATCCGCACCACCAAAGGGTCTCTATCTACGATACATGCCCATATCGAGCTGTAGGGTGCAAATGGATGCAACTCAATGATATCTGAGAGCTTGATGTCAAACCCTGGGAGGGGAGGTGTTACTCGGTGTGGCAGGTTTTAGACTTTGACAGGAGAGACTTGGGAGATGGTGGGCCAACAAGAGCTGGTTCCGCAGCAACAGCGGCGAAGTCGCAACGCAGGCCCGACGAAGAGCTGACCCCCTTGGTTCGGATTTTTTGCTTGAGGGATGGTTTGACAAGGACATGCCAGACTCATTCCCCATGTCGACCCCATGGTCAAGAGAAGGTTTCAAGGGGCGCCTTCGGTCCAAATCCGAGCAAAGCTTGCACAGGCCAAGATGGAATGGCGCCGGACTTCTGGGCTGCTTTTGCATATTCCAAGGTTAGCTGAAGATGTTTCAGAAACCAGAAGAATAAGACTTGGGGAAAAGTCTCAGGGACTAGCCATTCTGGTGGAGGCCACGCGGCATGTGTGGCTTGCTTGATTCTCAGTCAGTAATGCAAGGCAGGACGGGGAATCCTGCTGTAATTTATCATTCTGTAGTTGGTCGACGGCTCGGTACCTTTTTTTTTGTCGGTTCAAAGGGAAACTAGCAGGAACACCGCATTTTGAGGGGTCCCCTATATCATTGTTAGGGAGTCAAGCAAATCCGATGTTGTTTCAACAGTTCCTTTCAGACATTCTCATACTCACATCCGCTCATATCAGAGCGGAGAAGGCAACACGTGCTATGTTGAAATGCATTATTATGACCTGTTTTGCTTTTTGTTGTGGGTGTTGGACGGCTGCTTCTCTGTTGGGGAAGGCCCCGGTCGACTTCCATGTTGGAAAGAGGGTAGCCTGCCCTGCCAAGTGTTGCGGTGATCAGTGAGTGGCTTTTCAGCCGATCCATTTTGGAGCTCGGTCTTGAGTGAGCATCGCCGTCAATGGACCCAATAAATGGAAGTAAGACATCAGATGTATGCGGTACAATATCAGATGCTGCTAGAAGAGAGCACGTCTTCGTAGTGTGATTTTCATCTATTGCTCCTTCACTTAGCTAAACTACAAGAAGGAGCTAAAAAAATGATTTTCATGAAAATCATGGAGCACGTCTTGGAAGGATGCTAATACTTTTTCATCTAAACTTTCTGCTCTTATCTACTGCAATGGATGGGGTGAAGCGCATGGAAAGGAGTGCCGTTCCGTCAGTCCGCGGGAGCGCGCGCCGATGGCAGCGGCATGCGCAGGCATCCACACCATCGAGATCTACTACCCCCAGTTTTACTTTGACCAGGTGGAAATGGAGGAGCCACCGGGGGTATGTGCAAAAAAATGGCAACTTGGAACCCCAAAAGGAAGGTTTCCTCTTGGTTTCCCTGTAAACCAAGGTGGTTTAATAAGGGTACCCTCATGAAGAACACACATCTATCGGGGTAAGCGAGAACTCACAAAAGAAAGCGCTCATCTGAAGTTTGTTAGAACCCGAGGAAAGGTACGGATTTCATTGGGGATGCTCCCATCCCTGGTGGTCCTTTTGGTTTTGGGGGGGGCATCTTCCGTGGCAGGGGGCTGTGCATGGACCCTCACTCAGAGTCCATGCTGAAGGTTTTCCTGGGCAATGTTGTGGTGTAATGGTCCGAGTGGTCTTTTGCAGTGGATCCCAGTTACCATAGTAGGTAACCGGCCATTGCTCCTATAGTCTTCCGAGGGTGGTCTCCTTGGGCACCTGCTAAAGTAGTAGCTGGAAGCACAGGGTCCTTTTGGTTCCGGCTGGGGGAATAGTCACAGCGAGGGGTTTCTCTTTCATCCCGGAGCCAGAGAACAAGAAGGGATGGCCAGCACAGATCGTGAATTGCAGGTTGAAACCAGGATGCTTCATGGAGCAGATCCTTGGGGTGTTTGAGGCTTGAAAAGCAACGCCATCTGAGACCTGGATCCATGTTGGGTTCGTGTAATGTAAAAAGGCTCGGGGAAGGATGCAGGGCCGATGTGTCAGGCTCGGACGGCTCAGGCAGCTCAGGCTTCTGTGTATTGAGGCACCCATTGGTTTGGCTGGTTTGTAGGGAAATCACCAGCAACCCAGGAAACCCCATGATTTTAGGGATTCCCGTCCGTGGTTTTGGGTGCACCACTTTGGGGTGTCCGTTTTTCGGCCATGTTAGGGGTCCACCGTTTGGAGACAAATTGGTGCCACCCAGTGTGCGAAGCAACTCCGGGGTAACCCTGATTTTTCTACATTTGAGACTCGAAGGCACCAAAAGGATGCCACATCGGACTGCCTTTTACAACCCAGTGTCAGGTTTGGGCCTTTGAGCCTCCTGTGAATTGACCAACACATGGTTTTCACATGTTTCCACTGGAACCTCCGTTTTTGGTCACCCCCCTAAAGCTTCCGTGTTCGCTTGCAGGGGAGCACTGCCCACCATCTCCGGGTTTTCTTTTAAAGTCCCATCGCGAGGAGTATGATGCTGCGCCGGAGAGGTCCCCGGGCTGAAGGGATCCGAGAACGGGTCCAGCCGGCTCCAGAAAAAGCTGGGGCCTGGCCAGATTTATTCCTCTAAGCAGGCCCCATGTTTTTTTTTGTGTGTGGGCGTGTGTTTTTTTGTTTTCTTTTCGGAAGGGTATCTGCTGGAGGCAAACGGGGGATTCATAAAACAAAGTTGCATGTAACCTGCCAAGGCTCCCTACAGCCCAGTTGCTGGGTCTTAGTAACGGACACTTTCCGGATTTGACAATCCAAGGTATTTGAAGTGAGGGTTTTCACGAGAGAGCCATAGGGGGGGAGCAAAGCTCCATTTGGGGGTCTGCCCGAAAATCCAGATTCTAAGGGGGGAACGGGCTGACACCTTTTTGTTCTCTTTTGCTTCAGCTTTTTCACCCCTCAGTTTCAAATGCGGATGATGCTGGTGATGCAGGGTCCGCATCCCCAGCATCCTCAGCATTACCAGGCACGACTGCCTCACCAAAGCCATGTGCCTGTTGTTTTTTGGAGCTCCTTCCTCCCAAAAGCACAGTTTTTGGGAGCCTCTTATTGGTGAGCTGCTCCCCCCTTCCAAAGCACAGCTTTTTGGGAGCCCTTCTTTTTTGGAGCTCCTCCCTGCCAACGCATATTTTTTTGGGAGCCTCTCTTGCATGCCTGCAGTCCTTTGCCTCACGAAAACCATGCCTGTTGCTTTTGGGGAGCTGCTCCTCCACCCAAAAGCACAGTTTTTGGGAGCCTGCGAACGTTTGCCTCTTCCCTGCCTGTTGTTTTTGAGAGCTTAGCAGAGGTTGGTTTCAGGTAGAAGAGCTCTGAGGGTACCTGTTTTTTGAGGTATGTGTTCTGAGACACACACACACACAGTCGCGCGTTGGAGACTCCGCCTTTGGACCTGCGCTCGACGGGCTCCGACTCTGGATGTCTAATGCGGCGATGTGCATCGCTGGTTTCAAGTGGTCGGGGCTGCGGGCACGGACCTTCCGAGCTTGACATGGTCAAAGAAACTTGCCTGATGTTTTTCATGGTCCTCTTTCACCCTGCCGTACGGATTTCAGACAAACCGTTGTCATTGTGACATGCTTGAGTGGGTAGGGATGTGTTCCATGTACCAGCCGGCCATATCGACACTTCTCTCGATAGGTACGGCCCCACGGTGATCGGGAAGTACACTAAAGGCGAGAAGTCGGTCAGCTGGGAGAACTGAAAGTTTAGATTGTCACAGTGGATCGGTCAGCTCACTAAAGATGTCAGCTCGTCGTGGTAGCTACCCACATTGGGTGACTCGTTGAAAGCTGCATCTCTGCGCGCAAGCCATTGGTATTCGCACGCATGCGGACAGCATGCAACGGAGGGGAGCTTGCTGAAGTTGCTTCGTTTGGGGCGCTCGGCTTTGGTGAAGCTTGCTCCAGCGTTTGGTTTGGGCCATTTTGATGCACTAGCTTTCTCAGGTGGTTCCCGTTTGGGGAAACCCCAGACCGCCTGGTTTCTGGGGTACCATAAAAATGAGAACCCTGGCATTGAGAGCCCATGGCCTGTTGGGTGCTTGCCGAACATTCCGCCAGACCGATGAACTGGACCCTGGTTTGGTCAAAGCCCTGGTGTGGAATGCCTTCAGCAAACGGATGCGCGCTTTTAACGCGATGACGAGTACCAAGTACGTTGTACGATTGAGAAGGCTCTGATAAGGAAGTGGACCACATGGAGGTGTGCCAAGACTAGAGACCATTTGAGACGAGCGTATCCGAGTATGGGCGAGGTCTGACAGTCTAAGAACGCTCTCCGAGATCCAGGTGTTCATCAAAAGAGGCACTGCAGTGTCTCGTTTGCAGACCGACCTTTCCCGAGCCCGGTGATTTCTTTTTAGCTGATTACTGCAGCCTGCGGAGTCTTTTGTTGTTTGACTTGTATTTGCACATTGCATGTGTATAACGCACATTATGCATATGTGTATGATGTGTGTATCGTGTCTATATATTTATGATATCTTCATACACATTCACACATCTGTATATTATATGTATATATATATATATATATATACAATTACATATTGACGATGTGCGTTGGTGTTCTTTCGACAGAACACACATGTATGTATACCTCTCTCACTCTCTCTCTCTCTCTCTATATGTATGTAGACAAATTGCTTTAGCTAGTTAATGTATTGTATTGTGTATATATATATATGTATCTGCTCAGACATGCGCACATGTAAGACCCCCTGTTTGGATCTCACGCTCGTTGCCATACGTACCGGGCGTGCCCTCCTTGGCCAGGCATCGGCCAGATCGAGGGCCGCTTTCCCTCAGATGACGAGGAGAGCCGCGTCAGCCAACGCCCCATGAGGTTGTGGCTGCAACATCTGGTTGACACGGAACAAAAAAGACTGCTGAGTTTTGTGGGGGGTGTTCCCCTCCACTAAAAAGGGGACACCCCCTATTAATCAACCAGGAGTTTATTAATCTGGGGTCAACATTAGCAATCCATATGTTTGCAATGGTTCCCTACAAAAACGGCATTATTAGGGGACGGTAATGTTTTGCAATTGTTCCAAAGGCCCCCTGCTTGGAATCCAGAAAGCCAGGCCTTGTGTGTTGTGTTACTCAGGACTTGTTCTTGTTTGACGTGGAGTGACCATGGGACCATTTACAGGATTCGTTTGAGTTTGCATCTTAAGACACGAGGTTTTTAAGCCACAGCTGGCCGGTAGATATTTGGTTTTCTTTGTTTTCCTGGCTGGTCATCGGCCCTCTTTTGTTCGCTAGTGGTGGGTTTAGGCAACAATGCTAGCTTGGCCGCTCCCTCGCACACCGTTCGCCCGTAGCTTTCAGCTTTTCAGAACCCATATGGCTGTGGGTCAAAACTAATGGTACCATATTGGGGTAGGTGCACCACCCATTTTAGTCTATTTTAGTGGGGATTGGGATGTTCACTGGGCTTACGGGCTTTTGACCCATGGCCATACTTCCACGTAGGCACCAAAGGTCGAGCTGTTTGCAGAGAAACTAAGCAGATAAGAGCTTAGAGGGCAAAGCGCCCAGGAGTTTTGACCGTGAACTCATTTCTATCATGGGACAACGGGTCTTGCAGCCTGGGTTGTTTCTCCAAGAGCTTGCATTTCCTATGCATTTCGGTCATGTGTGTTTGAGGAGCACGTCTGTTACAAGAATGCGGCTCATAGGCATTGTGCCCACGTTGGAGTTGTAAGATGTACCACGCATTTTGGTTGCTTCTGGTCTGTTGTCACTTTGGTTTCGTTTTTTTGTTTGCCTTTGTTTGATTCACTTGTTTGTATTCCTTTTGTTTTTCTTTTGTTTTGCTTTGTTTGGTTTTTGTGTCCTTCTGGTGTCACTTTGGGCGAATTCATTCGATTTGAGATTTCACCCCCGTTTGACCGCCAGGATCCCATCTCCTTCGCCATGACGGCAGTCCACCGATTGCTCGAGCGCATGCAGGAGAAAGGCTCATCGTGGGCGCATGGCAGGGTGGCATGAGCGTAGTTAGCTCATTTGGGTGTGGGTCAAAATTAAGGCACCAGGATATGGACCGCAGGTTTTAGTCCAGGTTTCCATTTACCAGAGTTCCATTTGGGGTACCGATTTTTGACCCACAGCCATATGAACTCCACCCAAGTTTTATTAGGGGGTGAACACCCCCCGAATAAAACAGGTTCTACTCAGATCCGGGGTGAACATTTTGCCGCTTTCGGGGTGGTTTAAGCATCACCTTTTGGCCCATATTCTGACGCCTTCGTGTGGGTGGTTCCTCAAGAGCACAGACACCAAACCAGCCTAGTTGGAAACCCGGTTTGGTGGCCACTGAGTCACTGCAATGTTGCGTGATCCTTCCAAACGTCATGAAAAAAGGACTCTGGGTGCCGGAGATTAAGATATGGAGATGAAGATACGGCTCTTTGGCGGATCCAAAAAAAGTCCGGAACCATTTTTGGGAAGCTGGTCGGTCTATCATTGAATCTCCGGGGAAGGGCCGGCCGTCATGCTGTTGTTTCCCCCTGCCAAAAGTGATTCTTTCCTCTTGTGGAAAAACGGGCAGGTTGTTGCTCTTATGATCTTCTTTTCAGCTCTAGTCTTTGGATTCTGCACGTTTGACAAAAGCTCTTGCTCTTCCTCCCACAAACATGTCACCTCTGACATGGTATCTACAAGATCACTTTTATCTTGAAGGGGCCTAGGGGCCCCGTGTCAGGGTGGGCGAGAGGATAGACCTTTAAGACTTGAAGTAGTGGTTTCTCCATTGCACCCTTTAAAACGTTTGAGTTGTTCGAAATCGTAAAGCGGTAACACATCGGAGTTGAGTTGGAGATTGGACTGAGTTGCATGCGAGTCATCGGTGTCCACAAGTTGGGACCCCTGCGGAACAGAAATGGGAAGCTGCAAGGACCATAAGACTTGCTTAAATTCTCTCCCTCTTTGTCATTGGCTTTTGCGCCAGCTTGACAAGAGCAGACGATCAGATCTGTGAACACAGAACATTTGGAGACGTTGCGGACCGTTGCTTTGACAGAGCGCTGTGCGGAAATTCTGTGCTTTGGGCGAGGTAGTCCCCGCCTCATGACTGTATGCAAGCTGCATAACGGACCCTTTCAACCATATGTTTGACCTTGTTGATTAGAAGGGGATTCTTGTGGGTGATTTTTTTTTTCCCCCGAGGCACCATCATCGTTGGGTCGGTTTCAAGGGCAACCAAAAGGACACTTTCATTCCATTTTGGGGGTGCTCTATTTGAGACAAACGCATGTAAGGAGGGTTTCAATTAAAGTGTTGAAGCCCAGCCTTTCAGCCAGCTTGGGATCGGTACTTGACAGTGCAAGTTCCAAGCGACGCTGTATCCGAAGTCGGCCGACCAAACGTGTTCCGTGCTTCTCCAACGCGACACAGCCACATCTTCCAGAGATGATGTATCAATCATGCAAGCGACCCCCTCTAAAATTAGGGAAAGATCCCCTCCAACGGAGACACTACCCGACCTGTCAAATCACAAATTGTATCCTGGATCGGTTAGTTTGGACTCCGAGGGCTGCCTTTGAACACGCCAGTTGCGATACAGGAGTTCCACGCTTTCTTGCATTCTCCAAGACATCATTCAACTTGCCCGCTTTCCATCGGCAAACTCCGCGCAAGTCCCAAGCAAACAAATATAGACTCGTTTGGACAGCCTTGCTTGTTTGTCTCTCTCTCTCTCTATCATTGTCTCTCGCTCTCCCTCTCTCTCTCTCTCTATCTCTCTCTCTCTATCCCTCTCTCTCTATCTCTCTCTCTCTCTCTCTCTTTCTCCTTTTCCCGTGTTCAAGCAGCAGGTTCAAAATCTGGTTGTCTTCCGTTCAAATTGCTCTCATTCACCCGTGAATGAGACTCGTTCAATTTGTTGCCGGTGATGTAAAACAGTTTTGTCAAGTGTTTCCTTTTCAATAATCATGTGGATTGAGAGCTTCCCCAAACGGAGCGTCGTCTTCCCACACCTTCCTGTCAGCTTGTTGCATGGAGGCAGAGCAATATACAAGGGTCTAAACAAATACTAATCGTTTACGCCTCTAATTGTGACTGAATTTGTTTTAGAGTGTTCCACAACTCCATTCTACTTACTTTGGCCCTTATATCCAACAAGGGCGCCGCAACAAATGGCGGTGGTCCTTTTCTGGCTTCCCTTTTCCGGGGTATTCCCCCAAACTTGAGCACCGGCCCTCCTTCTTTTTTTCAAGCAGACGAGCCTCACCCCAGTGCCAGGCATCAACGAGACGGGGAACTACATGCCCGACGGCCGAACTTTGAGCCCCTGGCGCCTCGGATGCCTTCGGACGTCGCGTGGGCGCGTGGGCGCCCCCGAGGTTTTTGTCGACGGGTGAGCCACGTCCTCGAAACCGATTATAGGGTAGATGGTTAAGGGCCAAGCCCCTTGAACCATAAATAGCTGATCTTTCCGCCTTAATTCTTTGCATGGTTCTGGGTTCATGTTAGTACCGGGGTTTGAGCAAGTGGCTCAGGTTACAACGTGAGGTTTGGTCAACGCATGGCTGTGTTCCTCTCTTCTTTTGGGGTTGGAACGATGGTCTTGGGGTTTTCCTTTCGGGGTTCATTTAAAGCTACCAAAACTGGGGCCCTGGAAAAAGACCACATATTGGATTCATCTCGCAATTTGGGAGGGACATTGGGGGACGAGCTCGAAAAGAAAGCCCACAAAAGCCAGGGGAGGAGCCCGACATTTACCATCCTCTCAGGGAACCAGCATAGTTTTGACCATGGCTCATGTGGTGTGGCAGTCAAACGTTTCCCACAAACTCACTCATGCCTCTTTTGAGACTGCTTTTCAATTCTAAGGTTCACTAAGTGCGGATCAGATCAAAGGTGTCATTTTTGCTTCGGGGAAAGCTGAGGTAACGAGTCTTGACAGCACAATTACCTTTGGAGGATCCAGTGACCAACTGTCGGTATGGAGCTTGCCTTGTAAGACGAATCAACGGGCCCCTACTTTGAACATGGCAAAAACTGGGAGATACACCGTTCACCCCACATTGTATCCCTTCCAGACGTCTTTGTCTGAGCTGTTTTCTTTTGCTGGCATAGTCTTCCCATTGGATCAGATACCATCCACATTTGCCCGATGCCCGCCAAGTACTTTCGAGGCATGTCACTCTTTTCTTTTCCAAGAGGAGATGCTTAACTCATACTGTAGTTTTCTTGGTTTGGGCAAGTTGGCATAGGCTTGATGGGCGCTACCAGTCAAGAACCACCGGCTGGCTTGACCCGTGGCTGGGAACTGGCCAGGCCAAGTTGATTTCTGGCAGTTTGTTGTTGGAGGGCAGTTTGTTGCGGTTCCTTCTTGGAAAGATAGGGGAACCTGTCTAGCTTGTCAATCCATGGACTTTAGCTCTCACTTTGACAGATCAGTTGAGATGAGCATCCATCTGGGCAAATCATCGGCACCCATTATCAAGGGTCTCTTACTGGGGGGATTCCTATTCTTTGTTTGGTAACGATTCTAATTTGCCCCGACTGTGGGTACGTGTCAAAAGCCCCAAAACTGGTGGTTGTCCTTTGCATTTCCCTTTCAACCTGCCTAACAAGGGCACCCTCAACACACACGCCTAGCCCTTCTGCTTGCAAGTCCCAGGAACGCCATTGGTCGCCTTGACGTTGGCACGGAGAGTATCACAGAGCCTTGGCAAAAGCTTGACGGCCTCTTGTCATTTGTGCGCTCCCCCCCCCCCAGCAGAAGGTCAATTTCAGGTGGTTCTACCTGGTCTTATGATGGTTTTATACAGTGGGGCCAATATCATAAGCACCTTTACAACCATCTAGAGCCACAAGTCAATGTTGGTCACATTTGGGCACTGCTCATCCCTCTATGCGATCCCCCCTGTTTATCCACCAGTGGTCCCTTCAGAGCTAAGATTCTTGGGCGCCTGCTTTGGGCCCTTTTGGCCCCAATCATGTTCCTCTTTAGGGCTTCCATTTGCTAAGCATATTTGTCATTTTTGCCTCTTGGCTTCTACAGCGGATCGATCACCAGCGAATGGAAGGCTATTTTCTACCATGGCCTTGTCTATTCGAAGCAGGTGCCAGTGAGTGAGAACCGGGCTGCGAGGCCGGCCGCTCCCGCAAAAAGTCCAGGATTGAGGGGACAGCCCCTGTCAATCAACCGGCTTATGGATTTGTTTGGCGCCTTTATTCTTTCACCTAAGATGGAACCTGCAAGCGACGCGCCGCCAGCACCGAGTTCCGGTGCTTCGAAGTCGGTGCTTTTGCACCAAGATGCGCACTGTAGCAGCTCCGCCTTGGCAGCGGACGGATTGATTCCGGGAGGTCTGTGCGTGTGTCTCTGGGATTGGAGCCCTTCAAGGGCCCTGGCGGAAAATCGTTGCTGATCAAAGAGTTTGGGTTTGCTTAGAATCCACCTCCGGGCCGAGGGTTCCATGGTCACACGCACGGTGATGTTTTTCTGTGGAAGAGGTTGCCTGTAGTTGGAACTCATCGCGCTGGCGGCTGGCTGATCCGTGCACAAATGCCATCATGCAGCCCTGAACGCCGTTTTGCGGGAACGCCCCTTCTTTGTCTGTTCTTGATATCTTTTTTTTCTTCTCTCTCTCTCTCTCTCTTGTATCTCTCTCTTATCTCTCTTTGGGCTGAATTTCCTTGAACATCAATCAGCAACCAAAGGGCGTGCTTTGGCCGCAGAATTTCAACGCGCCGAGGATCGTTCCAAGTCCATGAAGTCTTTCATCATGGACCTCTTCGAGCGCTATGCCAACGAGTCCAACATCGAGGCGCACCGGGGCGGCGGGGGGTTGGCAGCGTAAAAGGTGCGCCGTGCTTTTTTTTTGCCTTTTCCCAACAGCTGAAAGCTATGGGGTCTCTGCCCAGATAGGCTCCTTCGGGGTGGTTTGGGGCAGCTTTCAGGGAGGGTTCCGGAGGGTTCCCGGGGCTGTTGGGTCCCGATACCACCTGGGCTTCTTTTCATGGAGCCGTATGCTCCATGGGCGCTAGACCATCTTGGGTTGGTATGGCCATGAAGTTCGTGGAGCATTTGAAGGCACCGTGACCATGGCCTACAGAAGTTTTGGCCCTGGCGCGTATTTGAGGTACCCTCCCGCAAACATGAAACCTGAGGTCACTGACAGACCAGGTGGCTTTCAAGGCATCAGGTGGGTGGAAAACCTTTGATTCCAGGAACTCCCCAAGCTTTTGGATCAGGTGGGTTCTGGATGAAATAGAACCCCAAACTTGGACCTGTCCCTCATCTGCCTTCCTTCCTTTACTTTCTAACCGGATGATTTAGATGCTTCGAACCTAGGCCAGGAAAATCGTCCTGTACAAACGCGGCAACAGGCTCAGCTCTGGTCGATACCCGCACCCCGGGGGTTCCACTTGCGCCAGTCGCAAGGATAGCCGCTGGGTTTCAGTAGGGAACAGCGACAGTGCTTGATGGACATTCTGTCCCTTATCAAAACCTGATATCTATGAAAGGGTTCCGTGAAGAACGTAAAGCTGGGTGAGTGAGCTTCAAGCACAACTCTAAAACAATATGATTTCATGAAGCCACCAGGAGTGTCCTTTTCCGAAAAGGCCCCTGTCCACTTCCATGTTTTTTGGAAAAGGGGGGAAACACCTGGAGCAGGGCGCCTAAAGGATACCTGCCAAATCCCCCTGCTTTAGGGAGTCCTTAACCATGAACTGGCTAAGGTCAATTGAAGGTGAAACACGGCAAGCCATCAGATCCATAGAGACACGACCAAAGCATCATGGGGAAATCCACAAATCCCCCCCCCTTCCCAACGTGCAAAGCGTCAGGGCGTGGACCAGTACAACGCCTGCTACGGTGGCCAAGCCGCCGGGCTCTGCACCCTGAGCTGGGTGGAGTCCGACCGCCCGGGCGCTCAGCTCCGCTCAGGCGCTCGTTCTGCCGGCCGGGCCGTGTGGCCGTGTGGGGATGTGTTGTTTTTTCTCCCACAGCCCCCCATAGCCCTCGAAAGCTCGGCCTTTCTTTCCCAGATCCCTCCCATAGCCCCCCCCCATAGCCCCCAGATCAGCCCTCGAAAGCTGAGCGGCGCGGCCTCCGATGTGCGAGGCTGGGACGGGCGCTACGGCATCGCGGTGGCCACGGACATCTCGGAGGCGCACCCCGCCTTCATGGCCTTCGCCGGCGCGGCCCGGGGCCCCCGGACTCGAACCGGAGAGAGAAATACGACGCGAGCGAGGCGCCCCCCGGGGGGCGTTTTTGTTTTTTTCTCTTTTTTTTTTTTTCTTTTTTTTTCGGGGGGGGGAGGGGGTGGCCCGTTGAAATCGGCTGACCCGGCACTTGTTACTTCTTTTTTTTCGTGGTTTTTCTTTTCTCGTGGCTCTGACCCCAAAGAGGTGGCATGACAAGGCCGCATTCGGGGTGGTTTTTTCTTCTTCTGATTCTGCAGTCCTCATCTGATCCGCACAGGGATCCTTTGAGGGTGAAAAGGGGACCCTTTTCTAGCTTTTGCTGCTTTAGTTTCTGGGCCCCAAAACAGGTCCGGGATCGGGCTCACGGGGATAGTGCTCCTCCTGGAAGCACGGAGGGAGGATGAAAAGGTGACTGGCCCGTTTCTGGAAAGGCCTTGCTTCAGTTTCAGTCTTGTTTTTTGAAGGAAGAGGTGGCCCACAGCCGTTGGCTCAACTCATCCTGTGACGTATCAAGATAGCTTGACACATCGATGGGGCAAGCCTTTGTGCGAGGTGCAGACTTTGAGGTTTGGGAGTACGAGCACTCGCAGGATCAATGGTGCCCATTCAGGGCGGAGGACCAGCAAAGGCTGTTGAAGCAATTCGCGCAGTACAACGCTGGCTCCAAAGATGCTGCCAAGTTTTGCCTCAAGTTGGGCGAGTTTGAGTCTTTCAGCTGCCCAGTGGTACGCGTTGTTTCATTTTTTGTGCCCAGGGCCCGCCAATTCAACCACCAGACAGGGCATCTTTTTCCCCCGCAAATTTCACTG